>JAOTRH010350957.1:0-36517 GCA_034768845.1 Heliamphora exappendiculata | reverse complement strand
TATATATATATATATATATGTGTGTGTGTGTGTGTGTGTGTGTGTGTGTGTGTGTGTGTGTTTCTGTTTTATATAGGTTACATTCAAAGCAATTTCTCTAAGAACAACCGAGCATATCACATTCTCGATTAATATAACTACAGAAAAATACGAAATCGAATGCGAAATTAGGTTGAATCATAGAAATTGTAATGTGAAATCAATAAGTTGTTAGAGCGAGAGAGTTGAGAGAAGCTTACATTTAAGTTTGATAGCGAACGAAAAATGCACCGAGAGAATCAAGAAATCGTTGTTTTCGTTTCAGAAATTAGCAAAGAAAATTCGAAGATCTTAGAATCTGAATTAAAGAAATCATGAAAATTAAGAAATCGACAGAAAAATTGAATCTGATAGACCGTGAATACCTGTGGGAAGAAAGCTCTCTACATCTCTCTTGCCCTCTCTGTTGGAAGAAAGGAAGCTTTTGGCTTATTTGAATCCGATAGATCGTGAAGCGTCCACGGTTATATTTTAAAACAAAAAATGAGTTACGGATTTGTTAAAAGGAAAATAATATCTTATGTAAAATATTTTATTTTAAAAAATATTTTACTTATATTTTATTAAATAAATATTAAAAAATAGATAAAATATTTTATTAAAAAATATTTTACGTTAAAACGAACGGAGCCTTAATCAAATTATTATACTTTTTAGACTATTCTCATTGAGACGAGTCGAAAAAGTAAAAAAATTTTATCAAAATATAAAAAAAAAATTTAGAAAAAACAAAAATAAATAAAAATAAGCCAATAAACTAAATTTTATATTATTTAAATAAAAATAAATAAAAATAAACTAATAAACTAATAAGCAACATTTGTCCAAACAAGGCCATTATATTATTGTTCAGGGTTAATCCGTGTAGATGTGATAGGAATGGGCAAGAACTAAGTTAGTCCACATGGATCTTTCTAGTTTGGTCCAATGAACCTGCAGAATGTGACAATCATTTGACTATCTAGTGGCGAATGTTAGAAGGCTACTTCGGCAGATAGATTAGCATGTTGTGAAATTGGGAGAAACAAGTGTACTCTTAGGTGTTTAGTTTGACAAAGATTTTAGAAAGAATGCTGAGTGTACCTAGTAATATGAGTTTGGCCCCTTTATATAGGGTTGGTGGACATGCCGCTTTTGGAGACTCATGTTGGGCTGATTTTGATTGGAAGCCTTATCCTGTAGGTTAGTAGATCAGGCTCATATCCTTTAGGGTGATATGTGGTAGTGGGCTTGCAAACTTAGATCAGGCTCATATCCTTTAGGGTGATATGTGGTAGTGGGCTTGCAAACTTGGTCGTTGCGCTATTAATGCTATTAGTTAGGCCAAACTACTCTCATTAATACTCTTAGCTCGGCCATGCTATCCTTATTAATGCTCCAAGTTCGGCCACACTATCATCATTAATGCAGGGGAGCTCGCCTTTGGTATTCGACACTTTTTGGGTCCCAAGTGCTACGGATCGTTCATGGGGCCGGCATGGAGCAACACATGCAGGATACCTCCCACTGGGTTGGGCCCACTAGGTCAACTAAGTATCCAACCCAAGTTGGATCCGCACCTTTTTCATTTGCTCCTTAGCTCTCATTCTCTGAGTTTGGTAAAGGATATAAGATGCTCGGCTTCTTCGATTGCTCGGTTATAGTTAAAATCGCCATTCAATTTTGAGAGTTAATTTCATGGCATTTAAGGAGCCATTTCGTCTCTACCACATGTCTCATGCTAGTTGGTCCTAGGTTTGGCGCTCACATATTCACAAGGTTTGGTAGGCCTTCTTTTGGCCGCATAAGGTGACCATTAAGCGTGTCTACCCTTTGGGTTCCTATGTGTAAAAATAGGGCCTCTTCCAACATTTGATCCTTTACTTGGATTTCCCTGCCTTGAGCTCATACTAAGGAATTTCTCTCTACTTTTCCGTCGTGAGCCACTTGCCTCACTCGTGCGCCGTCGTGTCCGTCTAACAAAACCTTGTAAGTTTCCTATCCTTCTCCTTCTAAACTTTCCTTGGCCAAAAATATAGGAGTCTTTTAACTTTTCTTTGGTGGATTTATGTACAAAATTTTTGAGTCCACTGATTGTGTCTTCTAGTGATTAGCCTTTTGGGGTAGATTTTCCTTTTCTTTCCTTTGTCTATTTGCAAAACATCACTCTCTTGGAATGTGGAAATTCGAAAGGGTAGACACCCTTTCTGCTCTTGCTTCCTTTCAAACCAAATATAACATTTATTCTTTGGTCTCAGTTTGATTTTACGACGAGACCGATACTAAGGAAGGGAGAGGAAACAAAGTTTCCTTCCCATTGTCTTAGTGTTAAAGGGTGGAGTTTAATTTTCCCTCCATCTCTTTCTTTGTGAGATAAGAGTGCCAAGTTTCAATCAACTTCTTTTGTATAGTCATGGGTGTGGTTGAGATGAACTGTCGCTTCGAATTAAATCTCAGCATTCCCAAAATCTTCTATTGCTACACTCTCGACCACAACCAAGACTACATAACTCATTACCTTTACCAAAGGTAACTCAACCTTAGGCTTGTCCATGACCTCCCCGACTTTGATAAGCACATTATTGACTTTCATCTTGGTAGGGAGCGACTTTGAGATCATGGCAGATCATGTGGAGATGTTGGGTCGAGCTCTTCACAAGGTTCCAAAAAAATCCAGCTCAATTCTTCAATACTACCTTTGTTCATTTCGTCTATAACGACCCGGTACAGACCCTAGTTGTAACAACCCGGTTGATAACGACCCGTGTAAAGATCCAATCCAAACCCTAAGTGTTAGTGACGGATAGTTCACGAGACCATAAAACACAGAAGAAGTTCAAAATCCTAACTCGAATCGAAAACCTTAAGTTCGGCCCGAAAACCCCAACAAGGTCTAAAATCCAGGCAACAAAATCTTAGCACCCGAAGAGTCTCCTAACATTCTAAATGAAGTAAATATCATGAAATAATAAATTAAAAATAAAAAATTCTCATAACTAGAGTAAAATAACAATTTGCTCTTAGTACAACAAAAAGTCTTAAAATTTTAAAATTTGACACATTGATACCCTAAATCAAGAATTCAAGTAAAATTAAGTAGCAAAGGACAAAATAACATTAAAAATGATGAAAATGCCCCTTAGTGGCTTTGTTGGCCTAACAAGGTTTCAATAATCGATTTTGATGATAACAAACTTATATATCTAAATTGTGCAAATTGAGATTGATTTCAGGACATACATGATTAGCATAAATTCAAGATACAAAGAGAAAGCCATGACGCTTAAGTTCAAATCAAGATCTTTGGAGACAAGTTTTTGTGGAATCAAGACATTGAAGGATTGAAGAATGAAGAACAATTTGTAATTATTTTTAGGATCCTTTGTACATTCATTTTCTCTTGAAATTTTTCTTTGAAGCTCATAGGAATTATAAAAAGTCATAAAATAATTTTTCCAAATCAAACAGTGATCAAAACCTTTTTGGAAACATTAAATTCTGGTTTTTCAATGCTTCAATCGACTGAAGTATAAGCACCAGTCGACCGAACAGGCTACCAAAAATAGGTTTATAGATTTACATAACTTCAGTCGACCGAATCTATGGGTTCGGTCGACTGAAGCTTGGTTCAGTCGATCGAATGACTTTTTTCAGTCGACCAAACAGGTTTAAATTTTGAAAAATTCTGAAAACGGCTAGTTTGACACTTCCTAATTTAGCCCAACAGCTAATTCGAATTGGCAGCCTATAAATAGAGGCCTTGGCCCTTTGTTTTCTTCACTCAATCTCTCTCATTCATTCTCTCATATACTACTCTTTAGCACTTCAATTCTATAGCATTTTCATACACTTTTTGAGAGAAAATTCATATTAGATTCTCATTGAGTTTCATTGTTTCATTTCTTGAGAAGTGAGTTAGAGTTTCATTGTTGTATTTGCTCATTCAAGGAGCGATCTTTGTACACCCTTATCATTCTTGTTTCATACTTGTGATTGAGAAAGGTGATTCTCAAAAGAGACTAATCCGCCTACAAAGATTGTGTTAACTTGATAAGGGTACATTTTCAAGTAGAGGCTATTCTGCCTAGATTGAAGAGAAAGACTCCTCCGCTTATTGAAGGAGAGATAGTGAAATTCTCATAGCGGTTGGCTTGAGGTAAGGACGTAGGCCGTTGCGCCGAACCTTGTAAAAATTGTAGTGTCACTTTCTTCATACTTTACATTCTTTATTATCTTGCTGTTTCTCATTACATCACACACACGCACACTTTTGTACTTGATTACTTATTCTTTATTTGTTCTTGTATTTGCTTTAACTAACAAAAGTCTTAATAGCTAGAAGTTGTAAACTTAACGTATCTTAAAACAAAATATTTTTGTGTATTCAAATATTTGATTTATAAGAATTATATTGAATCTAGTAATCAACAAGTTTTAGACTCACATTTTTTATTCAAAAGAGTTTTGTTCGTTTATACTTTAATCTTTTCTAATGTCAAGATTAATCGTACACTTTAAATAATAAGAAGATATATTTGAAAATTCTCTTACAAGATTTAAGTTTTAAGTTGTTCAAAGAAGTTGAAGTATTTTATTGAAATTAAAAGAAGTTCAAGTATTAGCATCCTTAGTTGTGCTTAAATCTTTTTCATTTAAAACATACTTGCAAGTTGAAGTGAACCTACACTTATATTTTATTTTGTTGAAATAAGAAAAGTGTTGTAATTAATTAATAAGAGGTGAACAAAAGTATACATCCTTTATATCTGAAAACTAAAAAGATTTTTTAAGCTCACTTTGAAAGAAATATTGTTATATACTTACATCTTAATCTTAAAGTGACATTCAATAATATTGAAGCTATTCTCTAATTTGTTATAGTGTTGTAGTTGTTTAAACAATAGATTTAATTTTTGTGAACACTTATTCTTACATATTTCAATACAAGGTATTGGTTATAAAATTTGCTTGTGAATTAAATAAGTGATATTATAAAGGTTATACACTTGTATTCAATTGTTTTATCTAAAAAATTTTAAAATATCCAATTCACCCCCTTTTGGGATTACACACGTAATATTAGCTTTTTGCTTTCTTTTTAACTTAAAATGATGAGAATGGTATTAAATTAAGCATTATGATAATTTAATACTTGTTGAACAAGTAATATACATAATAATATAGTGTTATAGGTTAACAAAAGTAAATAAATCATTATTGAAGTTCATACATAATAAAATAAGTCAAAAAGTCACATATTACCAAAATAGCTTAATTTGACTTAAAAGATTACATTTATTTAATCAATTGCTATGAAAATTATGATAATACATGAAAGTACTATATTTATCATAAACATACTAAAATAATAGGTCTTAGTAGGAAAGGATACAAAAAAGATACATCACATTAACTTTTAATGTATTTTTTTGCATAAAATGGCACGCAAACAATGCAAAACCCCTTGATTGATGTGGGGTCAATTTTTTTTCCCCAAACAGCCCCTAGATATATTTATCTTCCCCATATCTGATTTTTAGCCCTTAAAACTCGAACCCTCTCAAATCATCTTAAATCTTATTTAATAAAAAGAAGAAAAAAAGTTATTTAAGAGTACTTTTTGTCTTCTCTTTGTCCCATAGCCTTTGCCTATATAAATCAAGCCAAAAAAACCTCTTCTCCCTTTCATAATTTCATGCATGAGAGGTGAGGAACCAGACCTTCATAGTTCTTGATGTGTTCTATATGTTTGAGGGAGCGAAAGAAGGAGAAAGAAGGAAGAATGGAGCTAAGACATCAAGAGGTGTTTTCCTGAAGCTAAGTCCCTCCTTATCCCTTGAGCCCTCAAATAAGTAAGTAAAACCTTTAAACCTTATGTCTAATATCCCTCAAAATATCCCCCAACACATTCTTTTAAACACTCTAAGAATCGAGAATCGAAATCAAATCGAAAAAGCGTCGTAGATGGAAATTTGGGGCTGTTATGTTTATGGGTGATATGAGATGTTGTTGTATGTTGTTATTTTTGAGTTTGATGACTTCTAAGTATTCTGGAGCCTTGATATTAAAGTCTAAAACACAAACATGCAAAGAAATAGAACTAAAACTTGACATAATGTAAGTAGAAGACTTGGACCCTAAGAGACTTAATTTTCGAGAACATAGATGTTCCTGCCTTGAAATTTGGAACGCCATAACTCAATGTAAAATATTGATATAAGCATGTTCTTTATCTCCAGATTTAGATTTGTGTGTTATCTTTTATCCAAAGTTAGTTTCAACTCATTTTCATAAGTAGAACTCGAGATATTGCAATTTTACCAATGTGTATCGTTTTCTGACCAGTCAACACTACCGAGTTGGAAACCCTAGTTTAAAGTGAGATTCGAACTTTGGTCAAAACATGAAAATTGTAGATAACATGTATATCTATCTACCCACCAAATATGAGCACAAATTATTGAGTGTTGATAGGTAAAAATCCCTTTGAAAGTCTCTATTTAGTTTCAGACCTCAAGAGACACTTTTGCCACCTATTTTTGTGTAGCCCAAAATTCCTATTTTTGATGACCTATTCCAAAAGTGGTATACACGAACATTGTAGCTAACATATTGAAGTACGTTCTACCCAAGAATTCGACCTTAAAGCCTCGGGATGATCCCCTAAAATAGTTTCAAACTCTCTATCCAAAATAGGCTCTGCTGAGTTTTGGCGGCAGAAATAACATATTTTCTAAAATGGTCAAAAAGTCTAACTTGTTCCAAACAACTATCCTTAGCTCTAAAGATGAAACCTGAAGAGGACTTGTTGAACTAGAATATACTAAAAATTGGACTCATTTGGAATTGATCGGATACCCCAAAACCTAGACCAACAGAAGCATGTTTTTGATAAAATATTGAGAAAAGTGCTGAACCATTTTTACTTGAGATGTTTTGTTCACCCTTTTGCCTTAGGTTTTGGCCTTGGTGTTAAATATAAGAGTTATAGAAAATATTTTTATCTAAATGGTGTTTAAAAATTATAATTTGATTCCAAGTCTAGATGCCCCAAAACACTTCCGATCCTTTTAATTTAATACTCGAATTTAGACTTATGATTTCTATGTGTGATTTGAGTATCCTTTGCTATGAGACCTAAGTTTTATATGATGATTAGTTGATTAGAATTTATTTGTGAATATATGATGATTAGAATGCATGCCATTGTTAGTTGTGCTACAGAATATAAGTTGTTATACCATGAGCATTGTGATTGTGGCACTGGAGACATATTGTGGGTTACCCCCTTATATGTTTTTAAGTTGTATCTTGATATGGTTGATGTGGGGGAAGGCAGGCCTTTATATCTTGGCCAGTGAATCCTGATTGATGGGGGTGTTGACAATGGGCTACATGCGTCTTGAGCTATGTTACGTCCTGAGCCGTATCACGTCTTGAGCCGAACTACTGCTATACGTCGCAGTGATCGAGAACGATGATGTACGGGAACCTAACGTATGAGAACGTAATGGTACCATTCATATTGTTGTGTCGAGTATGAATAACTTTGGGCCATATATGTCCTGAGCCGTATCACGTCTAGAGCTGAACTGCCATTATATGCCGTAGTGATCGGGAACACTGATGTATGAGAACCTAATGTACTGGAACATAATAGTGCCATTCAGATTATTGTATTGGATATGTTAACTTTGGGCCATGTATGTCCTGAGCCGTGTTACGTCCTGAGCCATATCACATCTTGAGTCAAACTGTCGTTATACGCCGTAGTGATTGAGAACGTTGATGTACGAGAACCTAACGTACGGGAACATAATGGTGCCACTCAAAATTTAATTGGTTGATTTATAATCAGGATGGGTTATGTTGAGTTGTCTTTCATAATTCTAAGTCTAGGGCGTCCTTGGCTTCCATTTTCAAAAATATTTGAGATGAATTCCCCTTGTGCACCCTAGGCATGTCCCTAGTGTTTGAAATGGTTTATTGAATTTGTTGGCCTAGAGTATGGTGCGGACCCCACGCCATTGCTATTGAGTAAAGAAGCTAAGGCATGAAGGCAAGGCGCGCGTTTACTATTCTTAACGAGGCGCGATGATTGTTTTAGTGATCAAATACTCGTAAAACTCTACTTTGGTGATTCCCGGCACGGAATTCCTGCTATAATCTGGGTGTATGTTGGGTTGGGCATCTGAATTTCAAACACGACATCTCATATACGCATATTTATTGACTTCTTGCATTTCTGTCATAAATTTGTCTGTCTCCTTAACTATAAACTATACTGGGTGTTGTATGGTATGTGTTGTGGTGAATTTTGTGCCGTGAGATTAGTTAGAAGGCTAGAGTACTTTTCTTATGGACCTTGGCTCATGGCATTCGTGCCACAAGTGAGAAGGAGTTCTTAGAGGAAGTCATCCCAGAGGAAGAAGAAGAGTTTGAAGAACATGGTGAGTTCCAAGAGAACGTGGATCCCGCTGATGCATTCTAAGGAGTCGAGACCTCTGCTTTTGTTCTTATATTCAGTTCTCTCGTGCTTAGTGTAATTTTTTAAATTTCTTGGTGAAACTGTAATAGTTATGTAATTTTGAATGGTTCAGAACTCCTCTACGATGTAATAACTATCGTATGTAAATATGAATAAATGGATAGAATATCCCTTTATTTATATTTATGTATGTCCCGACGTGTTCGGAGGACGGAGAGTCACATCGTTGATTTATTTCTATGTTGTTATACATGTGCTAATTTCATTTGTTCTTGTACGCCCTCAGAATCCAGTCATGCATCTTAGTGACTTAGGTAAGACAACGTGAATGCAATCGAGAGCGATTTTTATCATTTGAAAGGGTCGCTCTGCTTTGGAGCTCTTAAACTACCATCCTAGTTACAAACATACTATCCGTCACCGAGCTTTATCCTCCAACGTCATTCGCTCATATCCATTTGAGTAAGTTGAGTCTTCCATAATACCTTGCGTGTTTGCACCAGATTCAACTTTTGAGAGGCATCACTCGGGAGGGTGGGGCTCATTGTTAACCAGCTCGACCCCCAATTTTGGGTGACGATGGCTTCAACCCTTCCCCTAACACCTACATTGACTACAGCCCCAACTCCCTTAATCGAGGAGGTATCGCATTGCTCTTCACCTCGCTCTTTGCGTGCTCCTTTCTCAACCACATGGTTAGGAGGCCTATGCCCAAAAAAGACGCTGTCTCATTCATAATGAGGGCTTGGTTGCTAGGGTTACCAACCCTCGAGAAGATGAAAAGGCCCTTGAGGCCCTAGAGGCATGAGCCCCTGAGCTATCTCCAGACAACCAGCCCCTCCACTAGGGGGACTCTTCCAAAGAAGACCCCTGAATAGCAAGGCTGCTCGTGAGAGGCCTCGTGATACCCTTGGACATCAACAACCACACCAAGCTTGTTGGCGGGGATCTCTTTCTTCGAGCTATGTAGCTCGATATTGTGGTAAGTCGATCAAATAAGTTAAGCGGAAGAGTTTAAGGAATATCAAGATGCCGATTAAATTAAATTATTAGTAATTAAATTTAACTGGCGGGTATCAAAAATTTTAACGTGGGGAGAAATAGTAAGTATTTAATAACAGGAGCTCAATGCTTTATAGTCTTGAGATTATGAGTCATAGTGCAATTATAGTTATTTAGTGGTGTGAACTGTAATTCAGTATTTTATAAAAATTGAAGAAACCACTGCTGATTTTTTATAATTGCAGATACCGCTATGAGGTTTTCTTAACTACAGAAACCGCCGATACATGTATGTGTTTCACTGGAAGTCTTACTTATAATTACTCCCCTGGTCTTTGCTGTAGCACTATATATATGCGGGTAGACTAAACCAGTTTCATAACTTATATTCTAAGAATAAATAATCTTTTTAATGAGTTTTTTTGTAGTATTTTTGTATAAAAAATAGCAAAAAAATAAGTCAAAAATAGCAAGGAAAAATCACCAAAATAGCCCGATTTTGGCGGCTTTGTTAGCGGCGGTTTTTACGATTTTTGGGCCATTTTTGGGATTATTTTTTGAAATTTTTTTTAAACATAAAATAGTAGTAAAACATACCTCAAAATTCTGTCAAAAACAAAAAAAAAAACTAGACCAAAATCACAATCCAAATAGGCGGCAAATAGGCCGACAGCAGCGGCGCCCTGCGGCAGTAGTTTCTAGGCAATTTTTTGACAATTTTTTGGGCTGCTTTTGTGCAGTTTTTTTTGAAAAAAAGATAACAATTTTTGAAATCTTTCTTTTGATATAAAATACGTCAAAAATGAAGTTCAGATGAGGTCGGAACGGTCTTAAGAAGTTGGCGGTTAAAGGCGGCAGCGCTGAGTGCAGTGGCAGTAGCTTCGGGCTGTCTTTCCTACAATTTTTTGGGCTGTGTTTGAGCAGATTTCTTTATAGAAAAATAGTACTTTTCGAGAGATTTCTCTTGATATAAAGTACGTTGAAAACCGAGTTCGGAAAGAGGTCGAAAAAGCCTTGGGAAGTTGGCTGCGCAGTGCTGTGTTAGCCAGCAGCATTTTTTTGTTGTTTGAATAGTTTCTTCGGCTATTTTTCTGGTAGTTTTCCAGCATATTTTTTGATAACAAAATCCCATATTTTGAGATCTTTCCAACGGTATAAAGCTCGTAAAAAATCGAGCCCGGATGTGGCGGCAGGAGCCGCCTGAAGGTGGCGGTCAGGTGGTGCCGGCGGTGGCTGGTGGTTGCCGGTAACTTTTTCTATCCCGGGACTGATTTTGATGTATATTCTAATATATACAAGACTGATATGATATATATTGATATATCAGATAGCATCAGGAAAGTTTGATGCAAGACGAACTGGGATTAATACAGCTGATTCTTTTAAGGAGACTGAAACACTCAATGTTTCACTTGGATCATAAAATCGAAATATATGCATATCGTGTTTATATATATATGAACTGTGTGGATGATTGTATATCTATTTTATTTATACTTTTAATTTAATTAATTCAAAATTTTGATTTTAATTAAAATATTTTGTAATGAAAAATAAAAATAAAATTTTTTAATTAATTAATTTTAATTAATTAATTTTAATTAAATAAAAATAATTTAGATATTTTATTTTTTTTAAAAACATCACGTTTAAGGTGATTTTTAAAAAAAAATCAGATATATTAGAAAAATGTGGGAATTAATTTTGAATTCTGAATTAATTAAATAAAAAAATGTTTAATCAAAATAAATTATTATTTTTCAAAAAATGTGGAACAGAAAATAAAATAAATAAAGACCTTTAATCACTACCTGAACTAAAAAGCTGAAGAAAAAACTATACATTTATTAAATTTTATTTGTTACGCATTTAAACACGAAAAGATAGTTTGATAAATCAGAATCTTTGAAATTGTGTATACGGAAAGATGTTTAATTCTTTCAAATCGTGTGACTTTCAAAATTAATAAATTTATTTTAATTAAATGAATTTTTATAACCATAAAAAATATTTTAAAAATCTAAGTGGGAGTGAAAATTTATTCACAGATAAATCCCGCGGTCTCCATCACCACTTTGTAGGCGATGCAATTAAACCCTATGTGTTGGCAGTAAGGCCTTCCTCCCTATCGGACAGATTAATTGCTGTATCGCCAGTACAAACCTCCTCTAGGGATAATTCTAGTTAATTGTTAGTGTGGATTAATTCTCCATCTGAAGGGTTTAATGCAAAACGATTGATTTGGGATTAGGAGATAGTTAACACTTAGCCGTATACTATAGTATTCTCTCCATCTAAGTCACTGCTAATATATACTGGATCGAAATTATGTCTGCTATTTAATTTTACTTGGCATGGTTAGTTGCCTAGATAGTAAAATTAAAAGAAATTGACCTGTCTGGTCTTATGAAGGATAGTAGATGTCCTCCCATCGAGGCATGCTATTCTCAGGCTACTAGGCTGTTGGCGAATTAATTTTAAAATGGTAAAAGAAACCAAATTAAAATAAATTCAAAGTTTTGCTCATCATAATTAACGATTTTTTTTAATTATGTGATTCTCAAGATTAAAATAGTTTTCAACCCACTCGCTTTAATACTTAAAGAAAATAAACTAACCAGACTTAATTTTGTTGACTGAAAATGTAACTTGGATATAGTTTTAACTAAAAATGGTATTTCTTCAATACCAAAAAATGTGTGTTTCTGAAAAAGGTTCTTCCTTTAGGCCGAAAGACGTGAAGAAGAAAAAAGTTCAGAAACAGGGAGACACGGCTTCCAGGATAGTTAGTGGGCCACAGACTGGTGTGAAAAAGCCAAAAAATAGATGTTTTCACTGCAACTAGACCCGGCAATGGAAAAAGCTATGTCTAGTATTTTCTTAGAAGGCAAAACAAACAGGGTAATTTCTGTTCATTGGTTGTGAAAACATGTTTAGTAGTGTTATCCACCGATACCTAGTGTGTAGATACGGGAGCCACTAATCATTTATGTAATTCATTGCAGGAGTTTCAAGAAGCCCGACAACTTAGTGATGGGGAGATTTACCTGCATATGGGCAATAATACAAAGGTAACAACAATTGTAGTAGGAGATATCACTATCAGTTTTGGTAGAGATTGGGTTTTAATATTGAGATGTTGTCTTTATGTACCTGTCATTAGAAGGAACATAGTTTCCGTTTCTAAATTGGCTAAAGACGAATATTTAGTTTATTTTTATAACTTTGTAGTTATTAAGGATAATAAATGGGTTATCTGTTCTGGTACATTGGTGAATGATCATTATATTATTACTCCAATCTATCCTACACTGTAACTGACTGAAATGAATAACACATCTATATTATCATATAAGAGAAAGTTTTCTTCTTTAATGAACCAAACGTTTCTTTGGCACTTATACTTGGGTCATATTAATCTAAAAAGAATAAACAGACTTGTAACAGATGAACTTTTGAGTTCATTGAAAGTGGAAGCACTTTCAGTCTATGAATCTTGCTTAGAGGGTAAGATGACCAAGAGGTTCTTTTCAGCCAAAGGCTATAGAGCTAAAGAACCGTTAGAGCTGATTCATTCTAACTCTTTTAATCAATTTCCACGGGCGTATTGTAATTTTTGATTGAATCTTTTGTGAAATTGTAATTGCTATGTATTTTTGAACCTTTCAAAACTCTTAACGATGTAATATTGATGATATCTAAATATAAATGCATGGCTAGAATATTTCTCTTATCTGTACTTATGTATGTCCCGACGTGCCCGGAGGATAGGGTGTTACATCTGACCTTAGTGTTGAACATAAGGTTATAAAAATATTTTATCTAAATAGTGTCCAAAAAAAAAAACTTAATACCATGTTTAGGTATCCCAAAATACTATTATGCTTTTTAAATTGACATTTCAATATTTACCCTTAAAGTGTTAAGTGTGTAGTGACATATCTTATTGTGGGACTTGAAGTATAGGTTTTAATTATATTATATTGGATGATTTGTGTATTAGAATGATTATTTGATGATTAGAATCCATCCCACTAAGTTAAATCCATGTCTTATGAATTGTAACTTGTGCTTCATAAATTTGTACTCCATGCTTTAATGACTTGTACCATATGTTATACCATGTTTAGATGCAATGCTATAAATAGTTGTACATGAGACGCATATTGTACATCATAGGCATTGTCACATTTTCATTTCAGCATATTGGAGTCCTTTCAGTGTCTACCATTGTGGGTTGGGATATATTGGAGTTGTTCTTTCTTTTTCTTGGCTAAGTTTAGGGCGTCCCTGGTAGCAATTTTTTGTAACTGTTTTGGGATATATTCCATCTAAACACCCTGGGCATGTCCCCGATGTTGAAAAAGAAAAGAAATGTTTATTATGAACATTGTTGGGCACTACGAGTTCGTCACTAGCATTTTGGTTTCTGTGACGCCCCGTCTTTTGGGCACATCGAGACATACATAAATGTAGATAAGGAGAATATTCTAACCATTCATTCATATTTACATATCATAAATATTACATCATTAAGAGTTCTGAACTATTCATAAGTACATAATGATTACAATTTCACCAGAAAATTTAACAAAAATTACAATATGCCCGTGGAAACTGAACCAAAAAGAGCAAAAGGTAAAAACCCAATTCTTCAGCTAGCATCATCGGGGTCCGCTAGTTCCTACAACTCACTTCATTCTTTGATTCTGTCTTCTTCTTCGGTGGCGACTTTCTCAAGGAACTCATTACACTCACTTGTGGCACGAATGCCATGAGCCAAAGCTCAGAAAAAAATTCCCTAAATCGTCTAACAGACTCACAAAAAAATATCCTACAATACATATCATATAATATCCAATACAATTTTAAGGCCAAATAGACAGACAACTTAACGTTTTCAACAGGGTAAGCACATGTAAGAATAATTGTGCTAGTGTGTGATACAAATGAATGCAATGTAGTTGCCCAACCCGATTATAAATCAACCAATCAAATATTTTTTTTGAGTAACATATTTACGTTCCCATACGTTAGGCTCCCGTACACCAACGTTCCCGATCACGAAGACGTATAGCGGATGTTCAGCTCAAGACGTGGCACGGCTCAGGACATAACACGGCTCGAGACGTATATGACCCAAGGTCGATCATATCCAACATGATAATTAGAATGGTATCATTATGTTCCAGTACATTAAGTTTCCATTTGTCAGCATTCCCGATCACAATGGCGTATAGCGGTTGTTCGCCTTAAGATATGATACGACTCAAGACGTAACATAGCTCAAGACTTATATGGCCCATTGTCAACCCCCCCATTAATAAGGACTCTCTAATCATGATATTATTCCAAACCCTCCATCCTTATTCGAAATCCTCTGGCCAATAATTTGCGCACAAAACCCAACCAACAAGATGCCCCAAGTGCAATGCAATGATGCTTATGGTATAACAACTTGTATCTTGAAGTACAATTTAATGATAGCATGGTATGAAACTAAATATGGCATGACATACAAACTAACGTAGTATAAAGTACAAGTCTTTAAATCATAAGGTACAACTCACTAAAGCATATAGTACAAGTATACGAAGCATAATCTACAATTCATGTGATATGGTTCCAACCTATCGGCATGGTTTCTAATCCTCAATTGTTAATTTCATACACTAATCATTCACATAAATCATTTAAAGTCCATATATTCAAGTTCCATAAGGTGGCACACTACTCAAACACTTAGCCAATTTTATCTAATTGTTCAAGTGCCAATTTGAAAGTTATAACAGTATTCGAAGTACCTAGACATGGGTTTAGTTTTTAATTTTTGAACACCAATTAAATAAAAATATTTCTTACAACTTTTATATTTAACACTAAGGTTAAATCCGAGGGTGAAGGGGTCATTTATTTTAATTAAGTGAGAACCATTCAACACTTTACAGAGAAAAGTGTAGAATTTAGGCCTCTATTAACCATGGTTTTGGGGCATCAATTCAAGAGATATTGGTCTGATTTTTGGTGAGGGTTTGGTTTAAGGTATTTTCTACAAGTTGCATGTTTTATTCTAGGGTAAGTTGTTTGGAAAAAGTTAGTGATTTTGGCCAATTTATAAAAAGTGTTCAGTCAGCCTAAAAAGGGTTTGTAGAGTGGGTTTTCAAAAGAGAATGCTCAAAACCTTTTGGATACCATCCGAGGGTATTTTGTACTGATTTGTGCTCAGTACTTACTTTAATATGTTAGCTACATTTTTCATGTTTACCACTTTTGAATTTGGCTACTAAAATGTTAGGTTTTGGGTCTCACAAAAATGTGTGACAGAGAGGTCTATCAGTCATTGAATCCTAATAGTGACTTAGGGAAGTGTTTTGACTTATTAAGACTTCATATATTTAGCTCGTTTTTGGTGGAAAATAAGATAAATATATCCTCTACATGTTTTACGTTTTGACCCAAGCTTGGTTCACACTCTAACTTAGGATTTTTAGGTCTGCAATTTAGAGTGGTCAAGATCTAACACTCTTTGACAAAAATGATATATTTAGAGTTCTACTCAACGAAATCACTTCAAACAAATTTTGTATAAATTATAATCCAAAAAGCTCGGTCTTCTTTCAAAAATAATGTTTAGATCATTCTTCTACAATTAGTTATGCTGTTTTAAAGTTCGTTGCAAAAAGTAGGTAAGCCTAGAAAATCAGGTTACTTAGGGTTTTAATAGCTTAGGTCATGTGGTGTCCATTTTTGATGTGTTTTCTTTGTATGAATGTCATAAACTCATATTAACCAAAACTCCACAACATATTCAAGCCATAAAACACAAAAATATACACATGCAAGCACATGCAATGCTTGATCATACATAAACAGCCCACTATTTACACCTACGATACCTTTTTGAGTTATACATTGTTTATTATCTTTAGGGTTGATTATAGAGATGGCTTGGGGGCTATATTAAGGGAGAATATTAGAAGGTTTTAGGGGATTTACTGACCTCTTTTGATGCTCAAAAAGTTTGAAGAATAAGTGGACTTGGCTTTAATGGAATTCCTTGGTTCCTCTTAACTCCTCATTCCATCCTTCTTCCTTCTTCACTCCTTCTTTCTTTGTAAACACTTGGAAATTTTTGGGTAGCCCTCTCTCTCACCTCTCAGCCAAAATACATGAAGGCGAGTGAAGGCTAAGGTCTCATTTTTATAGAAAAAAAATGTAATGGAGTGTAATTATTACTTAAATTTAAATTTTGAATTTTCTTGGACCCTCATTGGTTGCATGGGAGGTGGGATTAATGGAGGCCTAAAAAAATCAGATTTTGGGGCAGGGGGTTTCGGCCATGCAGTGTTTGGGAGACTAAAAGGCGGAATTGGTAGTCAATTTGGTTTTTAATTTGTATTTTGGTACATTTTTGTGAATATATATGCATAAAATATTAATTTTATGTACCTTTTGGTATTTAATCCTACTAAAACATATTATATTATTGTATTTATAATTACTTTAGTCTTTTCATGATTTATCATAATTTTGATAGTATTTAATTAAATAAGTGTAGGATTTTAAGCTAAATTAAGCTAGTTTAACTAGAATTAGTTTTTTGACTTATTTATTGAGTAGAGATTTTAAATAATTAATTCTTTACATTTGTTGACCTATATTATTATATTAGTATGTATATTACTTGTATAACAAGTATTTGATCAAAATAATACTTAATTTATATATATATATTTTTTCTAATTTTTAAGCTTTAAAAGGTAAAAAGTAGCTTTTTGGGCACATTCTCCTAGGTGGCCGGCCATGCAAGGAAAATTTGGTTATTTTTTTATTATTTTGTATTTTATTAATTAATTGTACATAAATATATGATTTTGGGTGCTCATGTGTCAAATTTTGAATTTTTGGGACTTTTGTTGTACTATGGTCAAAATTGTCATTTTACCACAGTTATGGGAATTTTTGATTTTTGATTTAATATTTTATGTTATTTACTTAATTTAGGCTGTTTTGAGACTTTTCTAAGTGTTAGGGTTAATTCTAAGTGTTATGATCTTGTTAACTAACCATCGCTAAAGCTAAGGATTGGGTTGAATTGTTAGCACGGGTTGTTACAATCTATGGTTACAACTACGGTCTGGACCGGAGTGTTACAAACTACCCCGTTGAACAAATTTCATCTTCGAAATTTCGTATTGTACTTTATCGTGTGAATGGTTGAAAATGATTTACTAGCATCATTTCTCTTCGTACTTGGGCCCTTGTTTATTTAAGTCGTTCTTTATTGAGGATGTGAACAGGGTCAGGCTTATATGCTTAGTACCTTGAGTATTGGTTGCTTCGTTTTGCTAGAACTTTAAACCGATAGTTACAACAACTTTTAAATGTAATGTTGCATACCTATGTCGTGGGGTTGTTCACTAGCGACGTGTTAGCCTAAAGCCTCATCCTACAAGCATCCACTTTCTTGTAATGATATAACAAGTCTAAACTATATACATCTCTGAGTTATAAATACGTGCATACCTCTAATCGTCATAAAAAGGCCTGGCAGCTTGGATATGTTCTTGGTGCTGTTCCGGCTGAGGTTGCAGTTGCTTCCATTGCTGTGGTTGATTTTTCCAGTTCCGCTGTCCTAGCTGTGGACATTAAGACTTTTTGTGCCCAGGCTGACCACATTCATAGCAGAGCCTTACCTTCGTAGGTTGACCCCTTGCTAGCCTTGGTTTGTCGGCCAAGTGGTACAGATTTTTGGGAACAATTTCCCTATTATTCCTTAGTAATCCTCCTTGATTAGTACTCTCCTTTTAGAATCGGCTAAGTCTATTTCTGCTAGTAGGGCTACTTGTACTACTTGAGTGTAAGTTGCAAGCTGTAAGTAGATGCCACTACTTCGGATAGAGGGTTCTAGGCCCCACTCGACCTTTCGTGCCCTTGATTCTTCATCCAGTATGATGATCGCGGTGAATCGGCTCAACTCTTTGAAGCGGTTGACGTACTGGGTTACTGACATAGATTCTTGTTTTAGCTCCAGAAATTCCTTAACTTGTCCCTGTCGAAAGGGAGTTGGGAAGTACTTTTCCAGAAATAATTCTTCAAAGTGACTCCAAGTCAGAGTTGCCACATCTTAGGTGTTGTCTATCATAGACCACCAGTAGTCGACTTCTCCTTCAAGTAGGTGCGCTGCTAGAGCTAGTCGATCGGCATCGGTCTGCACTCCCATGGAGTTAAATAATTTTTTGATAGCTCTCAGCCATTCTTAGGCTACTCTCGGTTCAGCTTCTCCTTTGAATGTAGGGGCTCATTGTTTTCTGAGTTTTGATAGGAACCACACCCTATCTCAGATGTGATGAAGGTTAATGCTAGGGGCAAGCTCATGTAAGACTTGGGTTAATCCTAGCGCTCCTTCATCCGCGGGTCCATCTGCTGTCTGTTGGTGGTTAGGTCATCTACCTGCCATCTGAATAAAGAGGGAAGGTATTGTGGCTGGTGAGTTTTCTTTTTAAGGTCTTAATTGTTTCTAGGTTTTAGGATCTCGAGAAGTTAATTTAAGACTTATTCATTTGTATTTCTTACCACTTGAGTTCAAGTACAAAGAGCGATTACAAATAGCGAGGCACATAGCACATAGCACATAACACATAAGACTTATTCATTTGTATTTCTTACCACTTGAGTTCAAGTACAAAGAGCGATTACAAATAGCGAGGCACATAGCACATAACACATAAGGGCCTAACCAAAATAGGTATTGATAAAACCATCAAATTTTGATGACATAGTCCCACGTTACTTCCAAGTTTCATAGCATTTCTGTTGTACTTTCACGTACCACACTCTTGCGATTCTCATGCGAGCCTTATCAGTGATGACGATAGGAACCTTCGTGGTTGTCTCCATTAGAGATGTTGCATGAGCTCCTACTTAGTAGTTCTTGTAGTCGGGGTTATTGATCTTCAAAATATGTTAAGCGCAGACGCTAGCTAACATTCTGTGCTTTAACTCTAGGTAGAGATCTACTTCGCGACTCGATGATGCGCCGAGTGGTTCCTCTGAGGATGTACACGATCTGAGTTTCTCAAGAGAGCGCTAAAGTCTAATAACTTTTGTTTCTCATCGATTTAGGTCTTAGGAGAGGTGACCTGGAGTGGCGAGTAGTCCAGAGTTTAGTTGAGGATTTCTGATGATGTACTAGACTGCACGATACGTAGTTGGGGTTTAGAGTGGCTCAGGAAAGGTGAACAAACCCTTTACCAAGATTCAAGGAAAGATTTCCAGATGGTCCAAAAGGTATGTTGGATGAGGTCAAATGGCCATGGTTAAGGCAGTCACCATTTACACAAATTGAGTGGTTATTTGGGGTTCAAATATAGGTAAAGCAAGAGGAAGACAGTGAACAATACTTAAACAAATATCCTTGGAACTAATCTAGTACTATCAGATTCTGATAAAAGAGATGTTAAGCAATTGGTAGCTAAACTAGATATTTACTCTGAAGTTACGTTGGCATAACGTACTTCAATTCAAGTATCCAAGTCTACTTTCCTACAAAAGAATTCTCAAAAATCACTGCAATAGATTGTAGTTTCAAAATTGAGAGAAGATAAACGATAGCAAAGATTTTATCAATGTCGAATGTTTGAAACGGGTAATTAACAAAGAATTGATATCGAGTTCTACGAAAGAAGAGCTAGTTCAAGGAGGCTAGCTTGAATCGGAGGAGCATCAAATTCAAATATCGGTCATTATTGAAGTGTGAAAACTTGAGGACAAAGGTGTTTTCTAGGATTGAATTTTGATAGGATTATCAACAAGACTTGGGTGCATAAGGGTTACCGACGAACAACACTTGACGGTACCGTTGAGGAATGATACACAAAGAACTTGAGGAAGGTACAAAATTTAACAGAAAAGCTTTGGGGTAAATGAGAAAGGAACTTATAAGGATGGGGTTGCGGGGTTCTAACGGTGGCTCTCAAGGTGATATCTAAAAACTTCTCTTAGTGTGTACTCCCGTCTACCCCGCTTAAAATAAGATAACTAGTTGCGTGAACCTCCAATCTTCGATCTCGATGCTCTTACTCGCCTTTCGCATGTAGATTCCTTATAGTTTCTAATCTCGGTGACATTCTAACATGACTCGCTATAAAACTTAGACGCATCAAATTTTAGTTCTTATAATATATAAATGATCAGTATAATTAATACAACGCACCCTATAGAGCTTCTATGCGACTGAACGCATGGTTTTCCACAACTCAAGCTCTGAAGGTTCACTAAACCTAAGTTCTGATATCAACTGTGACGTCCCGTCCTCCGGGCACGTCGAGACATACGTAAATATAGATAAGGGGATTATTCTAACAATTCATTCATATTTACATATCATAAATATTACATCAATAAGAGTTTTGAACTGTTCATAAGTACATAACGATTATAATTTCATTAGAAAATTTAACAAAAATTATAATACGCCCGTGAAAACTAAACCAAAAAGAGAAAAAGGTAAAAACCCAATTTTCAGCTAGCATCATCGGGGTCCGCTGGCTCTTGCTACTCACTTCGTTCTTTGATTCCGTCTTCTTCTTCGGAGGCGACTTTCTCATGGAACTCATCACACTCACCTGTGACACGAATGCCATGAGCCAAAGCCTAGAAACAAATTTCCTAAACCGTCTAACAAACTCACAATAAAATATCTTACAATACATATCATATAATACCAAATACAATTTTAAGGCCAAATAGACAAACAATTTAACATTTTCAACAGGGTAAGCACGTGTAAGAACAATTGTGCGAGTACATGATGCAGATGGATGCAATGCAGTTGCCAAACCTGATTATAAATCAACCAATTGAGTTTTTTTTGAGTAACATCTTTACGTTCCCATACGTTAGGCTCCAGTACACCAACGTTCCCGATCACGACGGCGTATAGTGGACGTTCGGCTCAAGACGTGGCACAGCTTAGGACATAACACGGCTCAGGACATATATGACCCAGAGGTGATCATATCTAGCATGATAATCAGAATGGTGCCATTACATTCCCGTACGTTAAGTTCTCATTTGTTAGCGTTCCCGATTACAGCGGCGTATAGCGGCTGTTCGCCTCAAGACGTGATGTGGCTCACGACGTAACATAGCTCAAGCCGTGTATGGCCCATTGTCAACACCCCCATCAACAAGGACTCTTTAATCATTATATTATTCCAAACCCTCCATCCTTATTCTAAATCCTCTGGCCAATAATTTGCGCACAAAACCCAACCCACAAAATGCCCCAAGTGCAATGCAATGAAACTTATGGTACAACAACTCGTATCTTGAAGTACAACTTAACAATAGCATGGTATGAAACTAAATATGGCATGACATACAAACCAACATAGTATAAAGTACAAGTCATTAAAGCATAAATTACAACTCACGAAAGCATAGAGTACAAGTATACGAAGCATAATCTACAATTTTTGTGATATGGTTCCAACCTATGGACATGGTTTCTATTTCTCAATTGTTAATTTCATACACCAATCATTCACATAAATCATTTAAACACCAATTAGATAAAATCCTAGGGTAAAGGGGTCATTTACTTTAATTAAATGAGAACCATTCAGCACTTTATAGAGAAAAATACAGAATTTAAGTCTCGGTTGGCCACAGTTTTGGGGCATCAATACAAGGGATATAGGTATGATATTTTGTGAGGATTTGGCTTAAGGTATCCCTACAAGTTTCATGTTTTACGCTAGGGTACGTTGTTTGGAAAAAGTTAGTGATTTTGGCCAATTTATAAAAAGCGTTCAGTCAGCCTAAAAAGGGCCTACAGACTGGGTTTTCAACAGAGAATGCTCAAAATCTTTGGGGTACCATCCGATGGTATTTTGCGCTGATTGTTTCTTAGTATTTTGTTTAATATGTTTTCTACATTTTCAAGTTTACCACTTTTGGATTTGGCTACTAAAACGTTAGGTTTTGGGTCTCACAAAAATGTGTCATAGAGAAGTCTGTCAGTCACTAAATCTTAACAGTGACTTAGGGAAGTGTTTTGACTTATCTAGACTTCATATATTTAGCTCCATTTTGGTGCAAAATAAGATAAATATGTCATCTACAATTTTTATATTTTGACCCAAGCTCGGTTCCCACTCTAACTTAAGGTTTTTAGGTCTACAACTCATAGTAGTCAAGATCTGACACGCTTTGGAAAAATGACACATCTATAGTTCTACTCAACGAAATTATTTCAAACCAATTTTTTATGAATGATAACAAAAAAAGCTAGGTCTGGACACAAAAATCATATTTAGATCATTTTTCTACAATTAGTTATGATGCTTAAAAGTTTGTGGAAGAAAGTAGGTAAGTCCAAAAAATCAGGTTACTTAGGGTTTAATGGCTTAGTTCATGCGGTGTCCATTTTTGATGTGTTTTCTTTGTTTTCATGTCATAAAATCATATAAACTAAAACTCCACAACATATTCAAGCCATAAAAATAAAAAATATACACATGCAAACATATGCAAAGCTTGATCATACCTAAACAGCCCACTATTCACACCTACGACGCCATTTCGAGTTATATTTTGTTTATTATCTTTAGGGTTGATTATAGAGATGGGTTGAGGGCTATCTTATGGGAGAATATTAGAAGATTTTAGGGGATTTACTTACCTCTTTTGATGCTTAAAAAGTTTGAAGAAGAAGTGGACTTGGCTTTAATGGAATTCCTTGGTTTCTCCCAACTTCTCCTTCCTCCCTTCTTCCTTCTTCTCTCCTTCTTTCTTTGTAAACAATTAGAGATTTTTTGGTAGCCCTCTCTCTCACCTATCAGCTGGAATACATGAAGGAGAGTGAAGGCTAATGTCTTGTTTTTATAGAAAACAAAATGTAATGGAATGTAATTATTACTTAAATTAAAATTTTGAATTTTCTTGGACCCTCATTGGTTGCATGGGAGGTGGGATTAATGGAGGCCTACAAAAATTAGATTTTGGGGCAGTGGGTTTTGGCCATGCAGTGTTTGGGAAACTAAAAAGCTGAATTGGTAGTCAATTTGGGTTTTAATTTGTATTTTGGTATATTTTTGTGAATATATATGCATAAAATATTAATTTTATGTACCCTTTTGGTATATATCCCTACTAAAACATATTATATTAATGTATTTATAATTAATTTAGTCTTTCAATGATTTATCATAATTTTGATAACAATTAATTAAATACGTATAGGCTTTTAAGCTAAACTAAGCTAGTTTGACTAGAATTTTCTTTTTGAATTATTTATTGAGTAGAGACTTTAAATAATTATTTATTTGATTTTGTTAACCTATATTATTATATTTGTATATATATTACTTATATAAAAAGTATTGGATCAAAATAATTCTTAATTTATACATTTTTTCTCATTTTTAAGCTTAAAAAGGCAAAAAGTAACTTTTTGACACATTCTCCTAGGTGGTCGGCCATGCAAGGGCAATATGGTTATTTTTGTTGTTATTTTATATTTTGTTAATTAATTATATATAAATATCTAATTTTAGGTACTCATGTGTCAAATTTTAAATTTTTAGAACTTTTTGCTGTATTAGGGGCAAAATGATCATTTTACCTTAGTTATGAAAATTTTTGATTTAATATTTTATGTTATTTACTTAATTTAGGTTGTTTCAAGACTTTTCTACATGTTAGGATTTTGCCTCTGAGTATCTGGTCTTTCTAGGGTTTTCAAGTCGAATTAGGGTTTCGGGTTGAGTTAGGGTTTTTGATCTTCTAGCGACCTATGACCTTGTTAACTAACCGTCGCTAAAACTAAGGTTTAGGTTGAATTGCTAGCATGGGTTTTTACAAAATGGGTGGTTACTACTAGGGTCCGAACCGGGGTGTTATATTTTCGATAGCTTAAACTTTGGGTTGACACCATCAAAGGCATCACGTGTCTTAAGGTGAGATAAACTGATTTATCATATGTTGGAAGATTATTTTTGGTGGCCCAAGAGCGAGCTCAGACCCCACTCCATTGCCATTGAGGAAAATAGCTGAAGCATGAAGCCTAACCGAGCGTTTACTATTTGTAATTAGGCGCGATGATGGCTTTTGTGATCAACTGCCATAAAGTCAACTCTGAAATTCTCCGCGTTGAGTTTGTGTTATGGTTCTAGGTATACTTCATGTTGGGCATTTGCATCGCATCCATGGCATCACATACTTGTACACTTGTTCTTATATCTGCTATCCTTGCCATAATTGTCAACTTTGTCTGACTCTTTGACTTTGAACTGTACTGAGTGTTATATGATATGCACTGTGAAATATTTTGTTATGAGATTGGTTAAAAGGTTTAGAGAGTTTTCTACAGGTATTTGGCTCGTGGCATTCGTGCCACAAGTGAGGAGGAGGAATTATTTGAGGAAGTTGTCACCGATGAAGGAGAAAGATTTGAAGAACAGGGTGAGTGGCAGGAGCCAACGGACCTTAACAATGCTAGCTGGAAGATTGAAGATTCCCCTTTTTGGTTCTTTTTATTTAGTTACCATGGGCTCATTATAATTTCTATTGAATCTTTTATGAAACTCTAATAGCTATGTACTTTTGAAGAGTTCAGAACTCTTAATGATGTAATACTTATCATATGTAACTATGAATGAATCGCTAGAATATTCCCTTTAATTATACTTATGTATGTCCCGATGTGCTCGAAAGACGGGGCATCATAGTTGGTATTAGAGCCTAGGTTTATTAAACCTTCACGCCATGAGATATTGGAGACTATGAGTTCTGTAGCGTAGAACCTCTATAGAGTGTCTATATTATTAATTTATTACTTATAATTTTAACAACTTAAATTTTTTACATTAAGTTTTCTTTCCTTAATCTTTCTTTTATTTGGATGGTATCCAACACTGAACCAGCTGGAGAATTGTGGTAAGCACCCGACCAGAAGACTCTAACCCAGAAGAAGACCTAAGAGGTATCTGTGGAAGAATAAGACCCTATCGATGCTGTTCCCTTAGCTTGGGCTTTCCTGAAAGATTGGCAGGCAAACCCAGGGGACGAGAATGATGAGATGGATGTGGACGAAGAATTGAACGAGGCCAATTACGATGTCAATGGCAATGATGATGACGATGATGAGGACGAGGACAATGATGATATGAAGAAAGGGCAATTTCTTCTCCTATGACCAGCTTGAGGCACCTCTGCCTGAGTTCGACAAGAACGAGACTGCTATTACTCCCATTTACTGTGGCTGCCCGAACTACCAAGGTTACCACGTGGGGGGTTGGGTATACGCCAAAGTTTGCCCGAAAAACATGTGCACATGGAGAAAACTGAAGGCCTTTCCTCGCTATATGGGACCCATACGAGTGATTGAGAGATATAGCTAGATGCTTTGTCACCTAGACTTTCCTTCAGGATTCAAGGCACGACTTGGAGATATGTTAACTATAAAGTGGATGCAACCTTGGATACCGAAGGATGAGAAGTGAATTATCGGCCCACATGACTCGGCCATTAATTTTGGCGACTCAGAGACATACCAAGAGATTTCGACAGTCATAACCAACAGGATGCAGATGGGACCGGCCAACGCTTGGCACGTTGAAGTGTAGTGGCACTGTTACAGCATAGCTGAAGTAACTTGGGAGCATGAGGCTATCGTCCACCACTTCTACCCACATTTGTTTGTTTAGACTTTAATACGCTAGGCATTGTACTTTTCCCTTTTGCTTGAAGATTGTATGTATGTTATGTGAACTCTTTGACAACCCTATACCGATTATGAGTTGGAATGAAATACAAACGTTTGCTGTTGAGATCTCTATAAGTAGTTGTACAAACCTCAAATTGACTCCCCAAAATCATAAAACATAAGAAATAATTAAGAACTAGAACAATCCTCAGAACCGTAACATTTGTGAGACCCTGTACCGTTTCTTTTTTATTTATATGCATATTCTATGTTTTTAGTCACGCTTTAGCATTTTTTCTTTAATATGCATATATGTGTTTCGATGCCTATTTTGATTAATCTGAGCATACGGGGTTGCTTCCCAGGGTTGCAGGGAGTTTCTGTGCGAATTTTAAAAATTCAAAACAAAAAAGATATTTTAGAGGCCTATAACTATCTGGAGTTAGATATTTTCAAAAGATATTTTCAAAACTTAACTCCTAAGTTTCTTCTATTTTCTCTCTGCCTTCTCTCTAACATCTCGGGGACATGGGGCTCAGTTTTCAACGATCCAACAGCGGATTCTTGATTTTGGCATCGCGGTCTACGCATCCATCTGGACGAATTTTGATTTTGGCAAAGTCTAATTTTGCACGTAGATCGAGGCATCAAGTTTTTAACCCAACGAGGTAGGTTCTCAGATTCTATTACTGTATAAGGGTTGTATATGTAATCTTATGTGTTTTCACCGTGTAAATCGCATGAAAATCATCTTTGTTTCAAAGTTAGGGTTTTTGGTTTTAAAACTCTTTTTGGCACTTCGGTTAGATGAAATGGGGTGTTGGATGTTTCTTTTGAGGTTTTGTGATAGTCCTAAGCTAGGGTGTGCTTGTGGATATCAAAAATAGGAGTTTGGAGGCTTGATTTGAGGTTTGAAATCACAAAACCGTAGCTAAAAATGTTCTCTGGGCAAGTTCAGTCGACTAGACCCATGAGTTTAGTCGACTGGATTTTGAGTTGGGAGGTTCAGTCGACTGGACTCGAGGGGTCAGTCGATTGAAATGTTCTATGTTTGAAAATGGTGTTTTTCCAGAAAGTTTTTTTGTCGACTGAATTGGTGGTTGTTTGCCTTGGCTTTTTTTGGTGGTTCTTTTAGGAAAAAGGTTGGATTTCTTTTGTGAAAAAAGAGGGGTTTTAATGAAAAGCGTGTTTATTGGAGGTTTGCAGCTAACCCTTGGGGTTGAGTCTCGCTTTCTAAAACGATTTCATAAAATGTGTATGTTTTTACATGTTTTGGTTTGATCTCCATGGTTTCATGGATTGGATCTCTTGCTTATACATGCGTTGCATAACTGCTTCCGGGGGGAAAATATTTTGAAAATGTTTTGTTTTGATCTCCTGGTGATGGATGGATCCATGTACATGTATAATGTATTTGGCACGAGTTGCCCTCGGTGTAAGTCTGAAAATGTGCGCAACGTAGGTACTCAAGTCCTTCGGGTTAGTCCCCATAAATTGAGACGGTTGGGTGCTTAGCTCCCTCGGGGTCGTACCCGTAAATTGAGTAGTTTGTCATGGTGCTCCGTATAGAACTTGTGTGTATCTAACCGGTCCTATGATGTATGGGGATTAGATACTGGACAGGGGTCTATAGTTATTACTTCTATCTTCTTGTGATTGAGTCGGTACATAGGATCATATTCTTCTTATTCCGCGACGGTACATTCCGCGAGGAAATTGATGTTTTGATTACTATTTTTCCTTAACTGCAGTGGTTTATTTGCATTTGTTGCAATGCCTAGTTTGAAGGATGAAAACATGATTTTATGAAATAAAACTATTTTGGAAGACTTGTGTAGTCTGATGGGAAAACTTGAGGGTTTTGGATGGAAAATCTGTTTTGGTTTCGTGGTTGAGTTCACCCCCACCATATGATTGCATATTCCTACTTTATAGCTTATTATCTATTTCTATTGGGCTTCAGCTCATGGGTGGAAATTTTTTATAAAATTATTTTCAGGTGATGATGTGGATGAGGAGTAACTTGGTGATGCCCGCGGTGGCTGAAGACTTTTGTAGTTTTTCTTTTTGGTATGCCTGTTCTTGATGGCAATTTTGTACGCCATAAGGTGATATACTTATGCATGCTATACAGGATGTTTATTGCTTATGAGAGATGCATACTGGGTTTTCTTGTGATTTCAACAGGTGGATTTGAATGTATGAAAACCTATTCTTTTGTAAAAATTGGAGTTTGATGGATTTTCACGTGACCCTGGGTTTGTAAAAATTAGGGCGTGACAACATTCTTCTTCTTTTCTTTATTTTAGAATGGCTGGTAGATGACTAAACAACCGACAAGCTAATGAACCTACAGATGACGAGGCACACGTGCATGACCGAGCATGGTTTTTATCAGAATTAGGAAGGCAGCGAACCCCGACATTTAGAGGCAATGTAGAGATGAGGGAAGCAAAAGAATGGCTGGGAGCAGTTAATAAGCTATTCAACTCTATGGGAGTTCAAGTTCAGGTTGACCGAGTGACCTTAGCAGCACATTTGTTAGAGAGAGAAGCTGATCATTGGTGGTCCATGATCAATAACACACAGGACGTAGTAACTCTTACGTGGGATCAGTTTGAAGGTTTATTTTTGGAAAAGCATTTCATATCCCCCTTCCATCAAGGGCATATAACTTTTGGAACTTAAACAAGGATCAATGGTCGTGACTCAATATGTAAATCACTTCGAGGAACTAAGTCGTTTCGTTGCAACTATTATACTGGATGAGGAATCAAATGCACGAAAGATCAAGTTAGGTTTGCAATCATTTATATGAGCGAGAGTGATTTATTTACAATTCCCAACCTACACTTAGGTAGTACGAACCGCTTTGTTAGCTTAAATTGATTTGGTAAATATGAGGAAGATATGGAGCCAGAAGAAGGGAAGCACAAACTCCGGAGGGCCTGTGAAGAGTAACCGAGTATTTGTCCTCAAGAAGACATACCGCCAGGACAACAAACAATAATAACCAAGAGGTTTCACTACTGTTTGTTACGAATGCCAGCAACTAGGACACAAGAAGATCGACTGCTGCGCCTAAAGAGGATAAATCTGAACAACCAACCCCAACAGTGGAGGCAACCCCAAAACCAACCGCCTAGGTACCTATAGCCAGTTCAGGTCACCAAGCTAGCTTCTCACCTGCAGAATGGAAGGGGAAGGCCACCGCTCATCAAGAATCAGAGGACCCAAGGAGGTTTGGGCAACGGAGCGAGGACCGGGAACACCAAGAACAACAATGAAAATCGACCAATGAAAGGATGTGCTTTTACTCTGCAAGAGGAAGAGATAGAGGACACCCATGTTATCTTTGCTCTTGAAAACCTAGGCATTAGATTAGACCCTAAGTGTCGTCACACCCTTAGGAAGTCAAGCACCAGTAGACTCTATCTGTAAAACATGCACGTTGCGAGTAACCAATACCCTTACGACATGTGACCTACGAGTCATGGATTTTAACTGCTACGACGTGATCCTCGAAATGGATTGGCTCTCTAGACATCGCGCTATCATGAATTGCCGAGAGAAGAAGATATAGGCTCAAGCGGAGGATGGCACTATTATACGAATTCAAGGAGAACGACGCGAAACCTTAACCCCAAGTAGTGCGAAGAAGTGAAAATCGTGTAACTTCGTAGGAAGATTAACTAGTCTGCTTGCTAGTACCAATATCTCATCAACTCCCCAAGTTACTGCGAGTCGTATGCAAATATAAAGATGTATTCCTAGAAGAACTACCCGAATTACCCCCACATCGTGAGCTTTAGTTCTCAATAGAGCTCCAACCTGGAACCGCACCGACTTCAATCGCAACACACCAAATGGCTCTCGCTGAACTAAAGGAGTTATAGGACCAACTTCAAGAATTGCTCAGTGTAGACACCCCAATTTGACCCCGCCTAATCTTAGGCGAATTCGATGATGAAAAAAGGTGAAATAGTGCCTCAGTACGATCCTCGAGAGGTGATCCAAGCTCGGTATTTGAACCCAGTCATCAAAAACTTTCAAAACCAATGAAATTGTACTGAACCATCGATAACTTGTTGCCTACGTCATTGCCAGAAGTGGCGACCGCCATGTTCATTGTGGCGGCTGTCAATAGAACATCTTGGAAACCCTAGCAAAAAGTGGCGGCCACCAACTACAACATGGTGACCGCCAACTCACATTGTGGTGGCCGCCAATAGAACCTTTTCCAACCCAGCGGCTGCCAACTTGCATTGTGGCGGCCGCTAACTCCAAATGGATTGACGTGTCCCAAAACGTGGCAACACCTCATTAGTTGAAGAATTCTATAAATAACGCACCCCGGCGTACGTTTTCAGAACGAATTTTGAGTGGGAGAGACTCTGCCGATATACCAAACGATCCCGAGCCCCGACGCCAAAACCCTGCCAAGATACCGAGTCCCTAATCTCTCGTACCTACATTGATGCCTACATTGCTTGGATCACCCCCCGAGGATTGGGCAATTGGAGCACATTTTCCGACTTGAGGATTCCCCGGCAATCTAGGTACCTCGCTTGGATCTCCGATCTTTCTAAACTCCACTTCTCTCTATTGGAGCGATCGGGTTAATTTTCATTTCAAAGTTTTTCGATTATTGTCAATTTTGTTTAGTATTTGCAATATTAATTATTGTTCAATTAGCTGGGTTATTTCTTTTAAAAGCTTTAATTATTATTTTTATTTTATTTTTAGTACATTGTTGCATTCTATTAATCTATCAACTTAGTGCCAATATTCTCAACGGTTACAACTAATCAATATTATTAATCATTACGATTAAGGCACCTACATGAAAATAGTTGTAATCGCCAATATTACACCTATTTAATTTTAATATTACATTTTTTTTTATTTTCTTTCTTTTATGTTAATTTCATATTTTAGCATTTATTTTATTTTTCTTTTAGTTAGCTTAGTTTTACTTTACTAGCATTCTAATTATTTTTCTAACTTAATTTTTATGTTAGCCTTCGTTTAGCAAATAATGTAATTTACTTTCCAAACACTTACTATCATTTGCAATGTAACCTTTTATTTTCTTAGTTTAATATAATTTCTTTAATGTTCCATTTTATTTTCTTTAGTGCTAATATTATATTTTCTTTTAGCTTAATATTTTCTTTTCTACTTTTTATTTTCTTCATTAGCATTAATTTTTCCTTGTTAGCACCTTACTTTTTTTCTCTCTAGTGTAATGTTCTTTTCCTAGCATTTTATTTTATTTTTTAAATTTATTTAATATTTTAGTATCTAAGTTTCTCGTTTAGTTTAAATTTCATTTTAATAGCATTTTATTTTCTTATACTAAGTATTTTATTTCATTTTCTTGTATTAGCATTTCTTTTTTTTTTTTTTGAGTTTTTCTTTCATTAATGTAATTTTTTTATTATTATTAGCTTTAGTTTGTTCATAAAATTCTATTTAGCATTTCTTTTCTCCTAGTATTAGAATTTATAAATTTCTATTTTTATTATTCTTTTATAGCTTTATTTTCTTTTATCCTCATTCTTCTCTATTTTCATTAAACTCAAAAATCATAAAAGGCTTTTAAACTAATTTTCATATTTAAGTAGTTCATAATTTTCTCTCTTAAAAATACTCTATTATTATTTTCTTTTCCTCTATTTTCTTCTCTTTTATTCTCTTTTAAACGTTAATAGCTAAATCTTCTTAACTTGTCTCTCATAATATTTTTCTTTCCTTCTATTAACAACAAAAAGCACAAAAAATATGAAGATATCTTTTAACATTCTTTTATTTTTATTATTTTCATCTTTTATGTAAAAAATTAGATTTTCTTCTTAATAGCATTTTCTACCCTTCACATCTTGTCAAATCCTTTTATTTTCTTTTAAAATCTTTAAATTCTCTTTTATTACAAAACTCTTATTTTAAATTTTTTTGTTAAGTAGGCTTTTTTTTAATATAGAATTTTTCTCTTTTATGCATTTCTTATTTCTTTATTAATTGATCACATTGAAGTTAATCTAGTTAATTTTGATAAAATGCAAGTTTTAATTTCTTTATTTGAAAGCATGTTTAGGATAGTTTGATTTTTCTTTCTTTTATAGCAAATTCATGTTTTGGTAGTTTTGGTAGCTTATAACATGTTTTATTATTTTGCATATTATGATAGTTTAAGTCATTTTTGATAATATTACATGTGGGTATGCTTCATGTATCCTTTAGATAGAAATTGCATGTTATAGGATTTATGATTTTTCTTTTGACACTTATTTGTTTTGGAGTGTTATGTACATATTTTATGTATTTTCTATTCTTGATTTTGAATGTTCTCTCTTGAACTCTATTTTCTTTATTTGCATACATTTGAAAAATCATATTAAAGAACTAATGATGATTAGTAGAGGCCAATTTTACGGTTGGGCGAACAGGGTACCTAACACCTTCCCCGATTCGTACCTTAGCCCCCGAATCCTTTTATCTGGTTAACGTTTTCAAGATCAGTAGTCAATTTTGTTTTTCTTAGTTTTTCTCAAAAAGTAAGTGGCGACTCTATTTTCAACAAAATGAGTTTTCAAAATTTGATTTTCAAGGTGTTTGAAATATTTTTCAAAACATCTTTGAATTTTTTTATTTTTAACCCCCAAATCCCAAAGCCACAGTATTTTTTGGCGATTCTGCTGGGGACTGGTTTAAAAAATCGAAGAAGAGAGTTAAACTCAAAAGCATCATTGGTTCTTACTATGTATTTCTCATTTGTATTATTACACGCATATGCATTGTTCTTCAAAATCCCCTGCCTGGTCGACCTGATGCCCTGAACGTTCATCCGTTTCGGGGATTGTTAGGAAGACGAGCAAACCTTACTGACTGTACGCTCTCATAGGTGCAGTAAAAGAATTCGGACGTACCATTTGATCATGTCCTGTACCACTCCAGGCATGGGAGATATATACCAATCTCTTTTCAGAAGGTACCCTGTTCAATTGACCAAAATTGGCCTTTTGCATATAGTGAACTTAGAACCCCCCTTTAGGTGCTGCTAACCCGAGTAGGATTATATGTTTTTCTTAATTGAATGTTTTGATTGTATATTGTTAGGATTGTTTGCTTAGCTCAGGATGGTTCTTGTCTTGGGTTTGGCCTGGGTTTTTCGTTGCACCTTTTGATTAGGTTAGCTTCATCTTTGGGTTCTTATCTAGGCTTTGTTCTTCGCCTTGTTTGTCCTTTACGCCGTAGTTTTCTTTTCAGGGTCATGCCCGTGTTTTGTTTTGAAATTCCTAGGATAGTTTCTCTCTCTTCCAGGTTCTTCTCGAGTTGTTAGTTCTACACCCCCGCCTTTGTTTAGGCTTGTTCCCTTCAAATCCTTGTTATATCCATGCGAGCTAGGTTTCTACCATTATGCTGCCTGTTTTTCCCTAGAAATCGAGATCAAACCGGTCTCTTGACGGTTATAACTATTTTTCCTACCGGAGTACTGTTCGTTTAGATAAATCTTCCCTTTAGAAGTTGGTTAATCTTCTCTTTAGACGTCATCCTGGGTCATCCTATTGTTATGCTGGCAAAATAAGCCTGGCAGGGGCATGGTTTTAGCTTCTGTAATTATCTGCTTATGGTTTAGGTATTTGGGATGTTTGCTGTCTGCTATTAGAATTTTGTCCGAAAAGTATCTAATACTGTTTATTCTACTTCTGGAATCGAGGGTTTACCATTGAGTCCAGAAGAGTACAGTTAGTGCATGTTTGGAAGAGATCAGAATTAGGCAAACTTCACAGTGTATCTGAACAACTAACTGAGTCAGCTAAAATGGCAAAGAATGAGGTGAACTTGACAGCTCTGATGAGAGCCATTATTGATATACAGAGGGTCTTAGAGCAGCAAACCCAGGCTCAGGTACAATGTCAGGCACAAATTCAGGCGATTCAAGCCCGTTTGTCGGTACTGAATGAACAGCATGACGAACCAAATGGTAACAGGGAAGACTTTTGGAATGATAATCAGGTTCTCGATGGAGCACAAGTTACTCTACCACCACCACAAATCCCTCGTCAGGTGATAGTTGCAAAAGAAAACATTGCTCAGTTTAGAGAATTTGCGTTGGATAAGAAGATCGACCGGATGGAGAAGGTCCTTAGAAAGGCTAAGGGTGTTGAAGAATATGTGCTAGATGCGGGGGGACATTATTTATTCCCGAATACTAAAATGGTTGAAATGGAGAAGTTTGATGAAACTGGTGATCCCCAAATTCATTTGAGACTGTACGTCGATACTCTCTCTCCCATGGGGATCGACGACCAGTTGAAGGCTCAACTATTTCACCAATCTCTTTTAAGGGCAGGTCAGAGGTGGTTTCTCTCCCTGAATTTTGCAAAGACCAGCACATGGGAGGACATCGCTAAGCATTTGTCAGCAAATACAACTATAATGTCCAGCCAGATGTAATTACCTATTAGTTAGAGACCACTCGTCAAGAAAGTAGAAGATCATTCATGGATTATCAAACTAGGTGGGGGGAAAGGCAGAAAAAATGATAAATCGGTCAATTGAGAAGGAACAAGAGAGGACTTTAGTCAGGAGCCTCCAATCTCCATCAAAGCGTTATCTGATAACACAACCGCTGCAGATATTTAATGCCAGGGTTCAGATAAAAGACGTGATCCAATCTGGTGATATCGATGAGGCTGAGCCGAGCAGATAGTCAAGAAGACCTTACCCATCCAACACCCAAAACCACCCCACCTCTTCCACTAACCTCGCATCTCGCTCTAACAAGGTGAATTTGCAAAACCCCCAATCAGATCGACCGAGTTCTTCAACTTCATCACCCCCTCCCAAGAATAACCATCCGTCACAGCTGAAAAAGCCGAGGAGAGTTTTTACTCCCCTTAATATTTCTCTGTCCATGGCCCTGAATCAACTTGTCGAGAAATGGATGATAAAGCTTCTTGATCCAATGTTGCCTCCTAACCCTTTACCACGACGCTACGATCCCACCCAATATTTCTCATACCATCAGAGCCACGGACACCCAACCGACAACTATCTGAAACTTCACCATGGCATTCAAGATCTCATTGACAGTAAGGTCGTCTCACCTCCATCTACACCAAATGTCACAGTTGGTTTTTAAATTCTTGCATTTTACATGATTCAAGTCTTGAGTCAAGTCGGAATCTTGCAAGTCTTTGCTTTGTTCAAGATCAGTTAGATGTCGAGTCTGAGGGAACGTTTGTCTGTGCACCCTCTTCTTTTACCTTCAATTTTGTAATCCCTACTCTCTTTGATATCAATGAAATAAATGAAGATTCTGATTATTTTGCTTTGCTTCATTTATTTTGTACACTTTTTAATAATTTTCAATTCGAAGGGGATGTCCCTGAAGAATTAAAAGCTTTAATAAAAAGTGAAGAAAAAATGCGTGGCCAATCAATAATTGAAGAAACTTTGTGAGTAAACATGGGTAATGAAATTAACTCACAAATTGTCCAAATTGGTTCTTCTTTATTTTCAGTTGAACGTGAACAATTAATGACTTTATTAAAAAAAAAATTCAAAGGCACTTTTGCGTGATCATACAAGGATATTTCCGGAATTAATCCCAAAATCAACCAACATCCCTTTGTATCTCAATGCTAAATCGGTCAAACAGAAATTGAGAAGGATACGGCTAGAATGAGCTTTGAAGATCAAAGCAGACATCACCAAGCAGATCAACGCTTAATTCCGTATGGTAACCTAGTATCCGAAGTGGGTGGCTAACATTGCGCCAGTCTTGAAGTAGGACGGATGCATCTGTGTCTGTGTGGATTTTCAAAATCTTAACAAGGCTAGTTCGAAGGACGAATTTTCATTACCACACATTGACGTCTTGATAGATAACACAGTGGGGCTTGCTCTTTTATCATTTATAGATAGCTTCTCCGGGTACAATCAGATCTTAATGAACCCTGAAGACAGAGAAAAGATGACGTTCATTACGTTGCGGGGCATCTAAAAATGCAGGGGCAACCTATCAAAGGGGCGCAACTACCTTGTTACATCACATGATACACAAGGAAGTCGAAGTGTATGTAGACGATATAATTGTGAAGTCCACAAATCGAGACGGCTATATCATAGTATTGCAGAAATTCTTTGAAATGATCAAGAAGTATAAAATGTGGCTCAACCTATAGAAGAATGGCAAGAGAATTTGATGAAAGTGCTTCTCTTATTCAATGAAAGAAGACTACAAACCCTATTTCACATATAAGGATGCCAAAGGAGAATAGCTCATGCGT
>JAOTRH010350847.1:0-36519 GCA_034768845.1 Heliamphora exappendiculata | reverse complement strand
TATATATTTGCGACAGGTCATTAATCGTCACTAAAGTATTTGCAATCGCGTGGTTACCGTCATTTATAGTCGTCATTTCTTGCATTTGTCACTACAAGAAATTAGTGCTTTAATGACAAAACAAATTCGTCTCTAAAAGTGGTAATTTCGTCGCTAAAATCAATGGAGACGAAAATGTTTCGCCGCTCATTTCGTCGCTATAGCCGCGTCGCAAATTTCTATTCGCAACAAAATTATTATTTTGTCGCCCAATAAAAATATAGCGACGAAAATATTCATCGCATATTTAGGAAAGAATTTGTCGCCTATGTATAGAATTCGTCGTTACAAATTATCATAATTTTGAATAGAAATTTATAGCGACAAACAAATTCGTCGCAAATAATAGTATAACGACGAATAATTTTTATCGTTAGAAATTTAAGACAACGAAATAAATCGTTGCGTAATGTAATATTAGCGACGGAAGATCATTGTCGAAGTTTTGACGACGAATACTTTTCGGCATAGAATGTTGTAATTTGCGACGAAAAAACATATTTTTGTTGCAAAAGGTTATATTTGGTAACGAAAAAAACTATTGCAAATAATACAAGTTGCAATTAAAAAATATTTTTTGAGATGAAGATAAGCTATTAATTTTGTTGCTAAAAACTTTCATTCATGGTCTATTTTGTCGTGAAGAGTACTTCTTAAAAATATTTACACCTGTTTAACCATTTAATCTGTATAATATAAAATATTTTTAAATTTATGCATTCATAAAACTACATGTTCAATTAATAATAAATCTAAATTAATCATTCAACAATATCTAGAAATATAAACACAAGTAATCCAACCTGACCATTGTAAAATAAAAAACAAAACAAGTCTAACAAAACCAATTAGAGTACATTCAATATTACAATCAACTGAAAATAAATACAAATTCATATCAATATCCGATAAAATAAAACAAAAGCTACCAAATCTCAAAACCAATATATGTTTTGTCCAAAATAATCTCCACAAGCTCAATGCAAATTCAATCTCCAAATCCATATCAATGTTGGATAAAATAAAACAAAAGTTATCAAATCTCAAAACCAATATATGTTTTGTCCAAAATAATCTCCACAAGCTCAATGCAAATCCAATCTCCAAATCCATATCAATGTTGGATAAAATAAAACAAAAGTTATCAAATCTCAAAACCAATATATTTTGTCCATAATGATTTTCACAAACTTAATGCATATCCAATATGCACACACAATAGAAGAATCAAGTCATTCTCACAAATCATATTTATAAAATTAAATATTTTAACTTCGTAATCAAATTTAAATAAGAGAAAGATTTACATTACAAACTCAAATTGGATGTCCATGTTCAATATTTATTTGTTGATTTATTACATTAATGAAATTACACTGCAATATGTAATTTATTACACACTTCTTTATCTTTGCATCATAGTGTCTATGGAGGTGTTAGCGCCAGTGCCTGAATCTTTTCGTGTATGTGCTGTGAGTTAACAACTTTGTAATCGTTTCATTTATGTTAAACAGTTATAACATGTTTAATAGTAACTTTGTAATCGTTTCTTTATATTTATTTTACATTAGAAGAATTTAAAAAATTCTTTCATAAACCACAAGCATTCTTTTCCTTCTTTCAATATCTTCATACTTCAATTGTTTTCTTAATCGTTCAAACCTGTAAAAAAATGTTACACAACAACCATAAGCCGAAACTCATAGGATAAAGACTAAAGAAAGTGCAACGCATAACTTATGAGGTGTGACCGAATATGCTTTTGTGCAGCAACTCAAAAAGAAAAAAAAAATTCATAACCGAGTTATAACCCACACTTATTTTAGGTTTAAAAGAATCATTTTTGAGTTCGTGTATTTAAGTTTGTCATAGTATTAAATTTTTTTTTTCCTTTCATTCTGAGTCTATTCTCTCTCAATTCAGTAGAATAACTTATAAATTAATCCCAATTTCTTGGCTAATATATCCACATCTCATGTACAACACAAAAAAATATTAACTCACTATTGAACTCATTTTATATTTTATATTTTTATTTTTTTAACCTGCTATTCTTGGACAGATACGGTAATGGAGCTTCTATATCCATCCCATCTGTTGCAACCAACAAGGAAATTCCACACTAAGAATGAGATTAGACTAGTAAGACTACACTTTTTTTTTATAGTTTAGATCACAAATTTCTTAAATTGTGCTTGTTAACAGCAATTATGTGATGGTAATCTTTGACTATTCTTTCACTTCTTTAGGTTAAAGCTTGACTCTACTATTAGCTAGATAATTGCAAAAGGTTAGTTCCATCCAAAATAGTTATTCCAGCAATTCCAGCTAAAACTTGAATTTTCAGTTAACAAGTGTCAACTGTAATTTTATTTTTTTTAATCTCTCATTTTTTGATACCCCCTTCTTTTTTTCTTCTTTTTTTTAAAAAAAATTAAGGGTTGTTTTCTTTTCTATCTTAGTAACTTAATTTGGTTTCTTAGTATATTTATTTTGACTTTTGGGTAAACTATAAAAAGATTCATATAACATAAAAAGATAATATAAAAAGACATAACATCATAGATTCATAACTTCATATGTCATAAAGATATTATGCAAATACAAGTACTTAACACCACATTCAAGTAGCAGAATCGATCACACTATTCCATCTAGTATCTGAGAAGGTTTGAGAATACACTATGTCACATGGCTTTAACTACTAACTATGTGTTCCAATTTCATAAGGTATTCAAGCACCATACATCCAAATTAAATAAACCTAGAATTTTATAAGTATGTCGATCGGTCTCGCATAAGTTTAGGGTTTCGTGAGTTTTTCAAAGAAATCAACGCAAATCATCGTAAGACATCAAAATTAGTCTAGATCCTACCTCACGGAGTCCCCAATTTTCAAATTTCGCCAAAACCCAAACCCTAGTTTTCGGCCTCCCCTGAAATCGACGTTTGTTGGCACGATTGCGAAGCTCTCGATGTACAAAACTTGAATCCAAATTGACGTCGTCAACGATGACCGGATGTGGCGATAGCGCCGGCATCGGCGCTGGCTGACGATAGTGATGGTGGAGATCGGTGATGTGGTGTCGCGAGGTGGCAATGAAATGGGTGTCACGGTGGTGACAACCACCATTTCTCTTTCTTTTTTCCCAAACTTGCCTTCTTCTAAAATTTGATTTTCTTTCATGGAACCGAATTAGAGAAAAGAAGAGGACGAAGGGAAGAGAGTGAGGAAGAGGTATGGTCACCGCACTGGTAGAGGTGCTTGGGTCCCCATTTTAATTTGTTTTTCCTTTTCCTATCTCCATAATTTTAGACCCTTATTCCATTTACTAGCCTTTTTTCTAACTAAAATTATTATTATTATTATTATTATTATTGTTATTATTGGATTCAAAACAAATTAGTTTATCTCATTGTCCTAATTGAATTAAATTTTTAAATAAATTCATGTTGTACTATTAAAATTTTTAACATCCCAAAATTAGCCCCAATTTTTGTATCCCGGTGTCCCAACACTCCAACTGCACAACATGCTAGTGTATTATTCATTTTTAAAAAATTTAAATACATTAGAATAATTAATAAAATAATTAATAATAAAATAAAAATATACGTGGTCGCTACACTGGTAGTAGCGCGCGTTTCGCTCGCGACCTCTTTGTTTCTCTCTCGACTTCTCTCTCGCTCGGTTCTTCTAGAAACATCTCAGCTTCAGCTGAGATGTATCCCCCCCCCCTCATTCTCATTATTTTTTTAGAATCTTTCAAAACCTATTAAATTTATTTATTTATACACCTTTATACAATTTATCTTCAATTTTTATTTTAATTAATTTTTATTTATATTTTTAAATTTTTGAACCTTATAGAATTTATCATAAATGATTATACTGGTGTCACAGCACATACTAACTACATACAATTTACACTATATTCAATTAGAATTCGTCTCTGGTAATTTAATTATATCAAATAATTATTAATAAAATAAAAACGTACCGGGTTGCTACATAATATGTGCAATTTAGCAAACTTAGATGTTTGCTGGGAAGTTGAAAAGTAAAGCATAAAAAATAAATCAAAAAGAGAAGTAAAAAAAATAGAAAAAATAACACACTCATGTATATAAACAGAACAAAAACAATAATAAAACAATGAAATAGATTGTAGAAAAGTGGCCAATTGGAACCCCTTTTACTTATATAATTTTATTGTCTTTAGTGATAATGACAAAAAAACATTGAATCTCTTTACAATCTTTAATCTAAGATTGTTATTACATACATGGTTTTATTTTATAACAACAACAAAAAACCAACAGAAATTCTATAAAGGCAAAAATAGAACAGGTCCTGAAACAAAATTAGAACTGAAGCAAAATGGGACCAACAACTAGTTAAGCATTGATCGGTCTTAATATTTATCACCCACGGACAAGAACACCAGAATCAATACTGAATCTAACACAATATCACAAGTGAGACAAAAAAAGTAGAAATGAAATTGCTCACCTCATTAAAGAAAGAAGGACCATTGTTTATGATCTGCTGTTCTAATGCATTAGAAAAAATGGAATTCACACTTCTCTACTTTTAAAGTTTGGAAGTAAATACAGTACTTTATGAAGTGTCTCTTTTGTTAATTTTAAATTTTTTAATTATTTTTTGTTAGATTTTTTTAAACATTTTTCTTACTTGCTTCAATGAAAAAAAAAACTAAAAGTAAATTTTCTTAATTAAATTTTTCTAAAAATCATTAAATACAAATGTAAGTAACATAAAAATTTTTAAAGTAAATTTTTCTAGCTCGTTTCAAGGTGAGAAGTCAAAAAATTAAATACGATACTTAGCTTAAACAATAAAAAATTATTAAAAATAAAAATAAATAAATAAACCATTATGCAAAATCAAAACTTTATATTTGTCTCATAAATAAAAATCTCTCATGTAAACGTAAATCCTAAGGTCGAAACTCCATCATGATTAAGGCATACCGTTAAATCACGTAAATATATTATTTTAAATTTTATTTTTATATTTTTACAATCAAACTTAAATTTAAAATTATAAATATAAATATACTAAAATCTTAAAAATATAAGTATAAGTCTTCAAAACTAAAAATTATATTTTTAAAAATATGTTTCAAATTTTAATTTGTATACACTTACACAAGTAAAATGAGAGTAGCTGATAACATATTTGATTTGTTAATAATAAACTAGGTAATTTTATTATAAGACGTTTTAATGACGGAATTAATTTTTGTCGCCTAAGGAAAAAATATGGCGAGAACTTAAAAATGCTTCTTGCTAATTTTATTTTATGTCATTAGTGACGAAACTATGGCGTCGTAGAAAACATAATGTAATTTGCGACGAAAAAGTATTTTTCTCGCTAAAAGTTTTTTATTTAAAAACAAAATAAAATCATTTGCGACGAAAATATTGGCTTCGGTGAAAACGTAACACAATTGGCAACGAAAAAATATTTTTCTCTCCAAAACTCTTCTATTTAGCGACGAAATATGAATTTTCTCGCCTTTAACTTACTTTTAACAGCGAAATGTATTTTTGTCGCTAGATTTCGTCGTCAAATACCCATATTCTTATAATGTGTGTCGGAGATATCCCATCTCAAAAGATAGGCCTTGCTATCGTAAGCATTAGCGAAGGCTTAATGGCATCTGTAAAGCCTCTTTTGCGACTCCCATTTTTTGCACTAAGCCCACACAAATACTTTTTGCGATGGAATTTTTAACTTTTTGCAGCGGCATAGGGCCGACACAAAAAAGTCTTTTTCTAGTAGTGCTTGTTAAACTCTTTATATTATTCAATCGCCTCAATAACAACTAAAATGATGTTTAAAATCTAATTAATGACTCTCCACAAAAGCACTTGGACCCAAAGAAATAGTATCTCTTAAATTCTTCCTCAACCTTTTTTAAAACACTCTCTCAAAAGAACTTATATAAGGATGAAGAAGCTGATGGGCCTGAAGCTGCATAGTTTTAAGGACTTTACTCAATTCAAAGAAAAAAATGCATCTGTACACACGCATTCACTACATTTGTACACACCTTCTCTCTCTCTTCAACCCCCCCACTCCCTCCGCCCTCTCCCCCCAAAAAAAGCTATCTATAAACAATTTCCTCAATTTTTTTTATTTTAACTTATGTTCTTCTCGAATTCTCATCCAGACCTCCCCGTGGTTCTATTCCATCTTACTCTTTCATCCCTTTTCAAACCCTTTAAGTGTCGAAGATCTTACTATTCCAAACCCTCACTTTGCCCAAATTATTTACACTGTTCTTGTAAAAGTTTCATTTGGCTTCAAATTAAAGTTGAATTTGAAGTCTTTTTTCTTGAAGTCTAAAAAATCAATGGTCAAAAAGTATATTTTTTTCTTCCTACATGATTGCTTAAATCTATTTTTCAACCAAACGATTTTCTTTTGCTCATTTAGCTTAAAGCCAAAAAAATAAAAAATAAAACTCAGTTTTAAGTCGGGTATAGTGCCAAACTTAAGTCCGTTCTAACTATGATATCTACATCTAACTGTTGGGATGTGTGGAAGCCTAATAAATACCAAAGCACGAAATTTCAGAAGCTGTCGGTAGTTGGGTGCTTAAGCACCAACACTTCAAAAATCGACGTTAGTGGCGCGCTTAAGCACCGACATTCTAGAATTTGGCGCTTGTGGGGCACTCGAGTGCCAAACCAAACTATGGATTCCAAAATGTAGCGCTAGTAAGGCGCTCGACAAGTGCCGCCGTGTCAAAACATTTTTTTAGCCTAGGTTATTTATATCGCTCTTTGGTGTATTCATATAAGATAAGTCTCAGAGTCTCCTAAAATGCATGAAAATAGCCTGAAACTATTGTACTCTCTATCTTTGCCTCATATAGTGAAAACCCACAACATTTGTAAACATAAGCACTCTTGTCGAACTACGTAAATATTGTGTTTCTCGTGTTTGATTATTTCTCGTGCTTATTATTCGTCTTGTTTGTGATTGTCTACTTATTATTCGTCTTGTTTGTGATTGTCTATCTCAAAAATTATGTCAGGAGTTCATTTATAACCGTAGCAACTGATATTAGAGCTTTGGATTTTTGTTGAGTGAAAGCAAGGGCGACGGAAGACGGGAAGATAAAATCAAAAAGTTTACCAGTGCAGATTTTGGATTCTAGAATATATAGATTGAAGTTTAGCTGCACTAGAAGAATTTATATCTATCCCTCGGGGGAGAGAAACCCAAAAGGCATGAAGAAAGAAGAATGGTTACTCCTTGATAAATAGGCCATGGGGGTTATTCAATTAACCCTATCGCCAAACGTTGCCTTCAATATTGCGAAGGAGAAGACAAGACGGGTTTGATAGCAACTTTGACCAACATGTATGAAAAGCCTATTGTAATTAATAAGGTTTATATGATGCAAAGTTTGTTCAATCTAGAGATGGTAAAAAATGGGTTGATTGCAGATCATTTGAATAAATATAATATGATAACAACTCAGTTAATCTTTTTGTCAAATGAGTTTGACGATGAGGTGCAGGCGTTGATTCTTCTGTAATATTTGCTTGAAAGTTGGACAACGCTGTCACAACCGTAAGAAATTCATCGGGATGATGTTTGAGACCTGATTCTTAATGAATAAATCTGAAGAAAAAAAACAAGTGAAATATCAGGATTAGCTTTGAGTACAGAGACAAGGGAAAGAACAACAGATAGAAATTCTTATCACGAGAAGTCAAAATCCAAAAGGCAAAGCAAGTTTAAAGGGGGTACTACCTACTAAAATTGCGAAAACAAGGGCATCTCAAAAAAGACTTTAAGGCACCGAAAAAAGACAAGAATGGTTGGAATTCTATGAATTCCATAGCTGTAGAAGACATGTGTGATGCCTTGATTTGTAGGGTTAACAATCCTACAGAGTCATGAATTTTGAATTTTGGCGCCTCATTCCATTTTACTTCACATCATAAAATCATGGAAAACTACATCAATAATGATTTCAGTAAGATTTTTTGTAACTGGTGATGAACCTTTAAAGATTGTGAGTAGACGAGATGTCCAAATTAGTTTGCTAAATGGGCCAGTGTGGAAGTTGCTGAATGTTAAACATGTACCAGGGTTGAAAAAAATAACGAGGGTCATGTGGCCAGTTTCATTTGGTGGACTATGGAAAATCACCAAGGGATCTCTTGTAATTGCTTGGGAAAAAAAAGGAATGTACTTTATACATAACGACGAACAACATAAGTATTATTTCAGTTGTTGATGCTAAAACTGTTTTGGATCACTAGCACCGAAGGCCTGGATGCGTAAGCGAGAAAGGGATGAAGACGCTAATTTCAAGTGGAAAGCTACTGGGTTGAAATCCATTGACTTGGATTTGTACGAAAACTATATCTTTAACAAACGGAAGAGGGTAAATGTTTGAAAGACAGATAAAACTTTGAAAACAAAGAAGTTGGAGCTTGTTCATACAGATGTATGGGGACCTGCACCAGTTTTATCACTTGGGAGATCATCATATTTGGTTACTCTCATCAATGATTCAACAAGAAATGTATGTGCTTATTTTCTAAAGAATAAGTCTGATATGTTTGCTACTTTTAATAAGTGAAAAGCCTGGATAGAGAATGGAACAGGTTTAAAAGTTAAGTGTTTGAGATCAAACAAAGGTGGAGAGTACATTGATTCCTCTAAGAATACCTCACCTCAACGGGGTTGCTGAACGGATGAATATGACATTAACTGAACATGCTAAAAGCATGAGGATATATTCTGATTTGCCACAAATGTTCTGGGCTAATATAGTTAACACTGCAGCTTTTCTAGTAAATAGTGTTCCATTTTTTCCTTTGGAAGAAAATATACCTAAGAAAGCTTAGAGTGGTAAAAAGGTAAACCTATCGTTCTTAAAAGTTTTTAGCTGTGTTTTCTATGTTTATGTTGATGTTGGTAATAGCAATAAACTTGAATCTAAGTATGTCAAATGCACATTTATTGGATATGGCACTGATAAGATTGGTTATTAATTTGGGGATAATTAGAATCGAAAAATCATTCATAGTAGGGATGCTGTATTCAATGAAAACATCATGTATAAAAATAAGACTATAGTTTTTGATGTTTATCCTATAAATTTTGAACATATTGAGTTAGAGGAAATTTCTAAAAAGGGCATGAATAGTAGAGTGCAAAGTAAACCTGAAATTATTGTTCAGTAGGAAAAATTGCAAATTCTTGTAACGCAGATGAGATAGTTTAGAAGGGTCCCTAAACTTACACAACAATATTCTCCATCATTATATTATTTATTTTTATCTAACGAGGGTGAGCCAGAATGTTATGATAAGACTTTGCAAATTGATGATTCAATTAAGTGGGAGTTAGTTATGTATGATGAGATGAATTCTCTCATAAAAAATCAGACATGAAAATTAGCTGAACTACTATAGGAGAAGAATGAATTGCATAACAAGTGGGTAGTTGTGAAGAAATTTCAGCGAAAAGAGGGTGTCGACTATAAATAAATTTTCTCTCATGTTGTGAAGTTGACGATAATTAGAGTTGTGTTGGAATTGTGGCAGCAGAAGATCTGTACCTTGAGCAAATGGATGAGAAGATAGCGTTCCTCCATGGTGATTTGGAGAAAGACATTTACATGAAATAACCGTGGGAATTTGACGTAGGAAGGAGGAATTGGTATACAAGCTTAAGAATAGTTTGTATAATTTAAAACAAGCCCCGAGATAGTGGTACAAAAAATTCAACGGGTTTATGAGCAAGAATGATTTTGTCAGATGTCAGGCAAATCACTATTGCTATTTCAAGAGGTTTGTTGATTGGTACATTATTTTACTTTTATATGTTAACGATATGCTTATTGCGGGATCAAGCGTGCATGAAATAAATGAGTTGAAAGGTAAGTTGTCAAATAAGTTTGAAATGAAATATCTAGGTGCTGCAAACAGATTCTCGGGATGAGGATTAAGAGGGACAAAATTGCTGGAACATTGATGCTATTATAGGCACTCATTGGTTAAATATATATTTTTAACCAAATTCAAAAAAAAATTATCTTTGATTAAATATATATTTTTAATATATGTGCAAATCACCTATTTTGTTATTTTTAGTTTAAATTAATTATATGCTTAATGAAAATATTTTGAATATCTATCTTAAAATTTAAAAAGATTTTTTTTATTTAAATTAATTTTATAATTAAATTATGTTCAAAGTACTTTTAGGCACAGATAATTACTAGTTACAAAAATATCATAGTATCTTGTATCTTTATTTAGTCCATGTTGGGCTTCACTTAATAGATGATTTTTTTTTTTTACAAAAATGGCAGCTTTTAAGCTGCACTGTTTGGCGTATCAGGAAAACTACTAGTTTTTTTAAATTCTTTTTTCAAGAAGAAAAAAATTTATACATGCTCTAAACATTCTAATTTTTTGGGATAAAATAACAATAATACTCTCAGTCAAAAAAATTAATTTTTCTCACAAAAATAAAAAAAATCGTGCCAATAGTCCAAACACTATAACTAAAAACAAATAAAAAAACAAAAAAATCTATTACAAAAATTATCCCAAATAATTTATTTTTTTCTTCCTCTCTTGTTTTTAAAAAAAGCAATCTTCTAAAAATCAAACTTTTTAAACATTCCAAGCATGACCTTACTTTTTCTCATTATGTTTTTCCATTAGATATCTAACCAAATCAAAACTCCCACCACATACCAATTAGGAAAGCACAATTTAAATAAGATTTAAATAATTCAGTCATTTTAGCCTACCTGTTAGGCCCGTTAACTTCATTTAACCACCGTACGCCGTTATCGAAATTTCTAAATTTAATGGACAATAAAAAGTTTCCCAAATTAATCTCACTATCGTAACACCAATCTCTCATATGATCAAAATTTTCTCAAAAATGCCATTTTAAAAATAAAATTGCCCACTTCCTAACACTAATGTTTCCTAAGTATTTTTCGTCGTGAGCGATTATGCTTAGCACTAGCACGATGGTCACATTGCTTGTTGCTTCCTAAGCAATAGAGGTGGAAGAATCAAGAGTAATTAAATAAATGTAAGAAAAAATCCTACTCCCATAAAAAATCATCATTAACAATGCTCTATCTCTATTTAAGCCAAAGTATCTCTATTTAATCTAGAGTTAAAGGGAAGTGGATGTATATCAGCAAGAGCAACTCCATGTTAATGCATGTGGGGGCAATTGACCCCATCAAAAAATTATTATTATTATGGTAGTTTTTAATTGGGGTATGATTGGTCTCGTTAGAAAATTATAGTTGACCATATAATAATATAAAAACACTACAAATTATTTTAAACGTATTGTACTAGATTACTTCTCTCAGTATTTATATTTTAAACATGAATGATATATTCTTAGTTCCTAAAATATCACGACAGAAAATTGTTGGATTTGTATTCTGAAAAAATTAAATTCCATCGGTTTGGAAAAATCGAAAAAGCAGAAATATGACTAATAAATAAAAGTAAACTAAAAATTAATTTCAGAATATAATTACTATAAAATAATTATAAACTGTTTTGCTTATACCGAATAAAATAGCGAATTTAGAATAGAACAATAATTAAAGATAATATAAAATTAATAGTAATATACTGAATTTGTTAAAACATATTTAATATGCTTAACAAAAATAACACTATTTTTGTAAACTCTTTTGATAAACAGAAACATAAATAAATATTCTAACTAAAGCAAAAACTGATATTCTGAAAAGAAGCAGAGAGGAAGATATAACAAAAAACTGTAAACTGTATCGAACAAAAGTAAGCAGAACAGAACCAGAAAAAATGCAAGCTTACAAAACAGAAATTGGGATCGAGTCCAACGTTCGATGGTGTGTCCTTAAGACAGAATACGTCCCCGCCTCGGTACTTTGTGGTGGATTAGACGCATGCCTCCAGGATAAAACGATCCCCGTGTACAGAGAAAGCACAGTAATCTGTACACACAGCGAACTATCAATCAACAGGCTCTGTCAACAGGTTTGGGTACCTCGGTGTGCTGGAACTTTCTCGGAAAAACTCAGAAATGAAAGTGCAGAATTTTGGCAATAGAAATACGAAGCTTCGGCAATTGAGGCTTCAAAATTGCATTCCGAGAATGGGTGCTGGCATGGCCTATTTGTAGGCATTTAAAAGTGACGGTTCGGTTTAAACTGAACCGCCACTGCATCGGTTCGGTCTGTCCCAAAAGACGCGAACCAAAAACGGCACCGGTTCGGTCTGTCTCAACATACACGAACCGAACCCGACCTCAACGGTCTTGAACCGCCAACGGCTCGCTATAACGGTAACGGCACATTTAAAATTTAAATAAATTAAATTTTAAAATAAAATTTTAATTAAATAAAATTTTCATAAAAAGATAAGGGTTGAACCGACCGGACCCGTAACCCGCGACCCACGGACCACGGACCACAGACCCAAGCCCAGCCTAGATTGGCTCGGCACGGCACAGCCGGCCAGTTAGACGGGCAAGCGGCGGCGGCGGAGCCCGTGTGGTTCAATGAACCAAGTTGAACTTTGTCCATAACTTCTCCCCCAATAAAAGTTAGGATGACCCAAATGACCAACCATTTATCTCCGACCTAAGCTATATAAACCACAATAATTTTTTATCTCCATCCAATGTGGGACAAAGCTATCCTTTTATAGTTGCTTGGAAATCGATCATTTTCATTCCCAAGCAATGTGCGATAGATACAAGTTACCATTATTTTGCCAACTTCAATGGCACACTTTTAACGTCAATTTCTCATTCACCCATTAATGGTTTTGAAAGTAACAAAATCCATGATTACTCTACTCATGGAAATAAACAAATTATAATTTGGAATCATCAAAAAAGATTAATCCAACACAAAGATAATTAGTTTTAAAGTTAGCTAAAAATTATGTTCTAACTTTATTCAAAACCCATTTTTCCAACAATCCCCCACATGAATGGAATTTGACGGAAAAGAAGATGCAGCAATATGCAACACTTAGAAAGTTCAATAAGAAAAATTCTGCATAGGATAGGTAGCTTTTGACTTTGAACCTTCTCTTGTGAAAAACTATCGGACTTACTGGATAATCAGTTGACGCGATGCCTTGAACTGTTCAGCCATTTGTGTAAGCTAAGACAATAGAGTTCACACAGAATTTTTTCTAAATACAGCTAGGTTCTCACGGTTGTGCCCATTTTGGCCCTGGGCAAATCCTAGTTTCATGAGTGCTGTTAGAGAATGTAGCTGTAGCATTCTCACAGAAGTGGCCCCTTCTCACTCATATAGGTGATTCTTATTAAGAGTATTCTGCTATACCCCACTTGAATTTCAAGGTATAAGAATCATTAAAAGCATAGTTTAACCTGATAACGCTACAGGTATTACTGTACTATCATAGGAATGGATAGGAGATTTTATCTCCACAGTGAAGGTACTAAGTCACACACAATTCGGTTGTCCCTTTGAACCTAGATCTTGGTATCTCCAGTCAGCAAGGTTGGGTTGCCATTGAGGCGACTCTTAATTCATAGGTTGTAAACCCATTCTCCTCGAGAACCGACTAACTTACTCTCCGCTTAAGCCTTTGGTTAACGGATTCGCTATATTGTCTTTAGACTTTATATATTCAATGAAAATTATTCCACTCGAGAGCAAGTGTTTCACAGTATTATGTCTGCGACGTATATGTCGAGACTTACCGTTATATATATTATTCTGTGCCTTAGCCATTGCTAATTGACAATCACAATGTATGCAAATGGTTGGCAGAGGTTTAGGCCACATCGGGATGTCTTCTAAAAATTATCGAAGCCACTCAGCTTCCTCTCCAGCTTTGTCTAAAACTATAAACTCAGACTCCATTGTGGACCTCGCTATACACGTCTGTTTAGACAACTTCCATGACACAGCTGCTCCACCCAAAGTGAATACATATCCACTCATGGATTTTGAGTCATTAGTATCAGATACCCAATTAGTATCACTGTACCCTTCCAGTACAGCTTGATATTTAGTGTAGTACAACCCATAGTTTTGGTTGTATCTCAAATATCTTAGTACCCTTATGATTGCCTGCCAATGGTCAGTCCCAGAGTTACTAGTATATCTACTCAATTTGCTCACAGCATATGCCAAGTCGGGTCTCGTGCAATTTATTAAGTACATGAGACTCCCAATGATACGGGAATATTCCAATTGTGAAATGCCTTTATCTGTATTCTTAGATAAATGTAGATTTATATCTACAGGTGTCCTTGCAATGCGGGTATCACCCTTATCAAATTTATCAACAATTTTTCCAACGTAATGGGACTGAGATAAGGGATAACCATCAGATGTTTTAGTGATTTTCATCCCTAATATAACATTTGTTATTCTCATATCTTTCATGTCAAACCTCTTATTCAACATATTCTTGATAGTTTTAATCATAGAATTATTACTACCCAAGATTAGTATGTCATCGACATACAAACAAATAATGATATAACCTTGGTCAATGTCTTTCACATAAACACATTTGTCACACTCATTTATTCTGAAATCATTTGACAGCATTACACTGTCAAATTCTTCATACCATTGTTTATATGCTTGTTTTAACCCGTAAAGGGACTTAACAAGTTCACAAACCTTCTTTTCATGTCCTGGAACTATAAAACCCTCGGGTTGTTCCATGTAAATTTTTTCATGTAAATCTCCATTTAAGAAGGCTGTCTTAACATCCATTTGATGTATTTCTAGATCAAACATTGATGCAATAGAAATCAATATCCTAATGGATGTTATTCTGGTCATAGGAAAGTAAGTATCAAAATAGTCACGCCCTTCAGTTTTCCTGTATCCCTTAACTATAAGCCTCGCCTTGTATTTTTCAATTGATCCATCTGCTTTTATTTTCTTTTTGAATATCCATTTGTATCCAAGAGATTTACAACCAGATAGAAGATCCACCAGTTCCCAAGTATGATTTTGCAAGATAGATTTAATTTCACCATTGATTGCCTCTTTCTACAGAGGTGCAGCCGGGAGGACATTGCAGCCTTAAAAGTTTGAGGCTCGTTTTCTAACAGAAATGTTAGAAACTCTCGACCAAAGGACTTGGATGTTCTAGCACATTTACTACGTCTAGGTCCATCATCCTCTCTCAATCCTTGATCTCCATCTTCCACATGACTACTGCCTACTGCAGTTTCATAAGTTCTTTTAAGAGAACTTATTTCTTGTGTAGATTTTCACGGAAATACATCTTCAAATAACGATATATTTTTAGATTCAATGACCGTGTTCATTTGAATATCTGAATTATCACTTTTGTGTACTAGGAACCGATATGCACTGTTGTTATTTGCATATCCTATAAATATACAATCAATAGTTTTCGGTCCAATCTTGACCTTTTTAGGATCTGAAACTGCTACCTTAACTAAAGACCCCCACACTCTTAAGAATTTATAGGAAGATTTTCAACCATTCCATAATTCATACGGAGTTTTATACGTTTTCTTATGGGGTATTTTGTTGAGAATATAATTGGCAGAAAGTATCGCTTCCCCCCACAAATTCTGAGGTAACCCAGAACTAATGAGTAATGCATTCATCATTTCTTTTAAAGTCCTATTTTTCTGTTCAGCAACTCCGTTTTGCTGTGGAGTATAGGGAACTGTGGTTTGATGGATAATTTAATGTTGTGAACAGAATTCACCGAAATGTGATTCATATTCACCTCCCCTGTCACTCCTTAAGGCGTTAATCTTTCTGTCAAGTTGGCTCCCAACCTCTATTTTATACACTATAAAACTTTCTAAGGTTTCGTATTTACTCCTTAACAAATACACATAACAGCACCTAGTACAATCATCTATAAAAGTGATAAAATACTTTTTGCCTCCTCGTGTTTGAACAAAATTCAAATCACATATATCACTATGGATTAAACCAAGAGGGTCGATATTTCTTTTCACAAACTGAAAAGGCGCTTTAGCTAATTTAGTTTCTACACAAGTTTCACATTTATTATTTGAGTCAATTTCAAATTTAGGTAAATAATCCATGTTAATTAATCTACGCAAAAATTCAAAATTAACATGTCCTAATCTACCATGCTACACATAAGAAAACTCAAGCATATAAGAAGAAGATGTAGAACTTTTATTAATCATTTTGTGAATTACAGTCATTACATTAAGCTTAAACAAGCCATCCGACAAGTAACCCTTCCCCACAAGCATGCCCTCTTTAGTAAGTACAAACTTGTCAGACACAAAGACCAGCCTGAACCCATTTTTGCTCAACAAAGATCCCGACACTAAATTCTTCAGAATTTTTGGCACATGCAGGACATTGGTGAGGGTCAGCTCCTTTTCGGAGGTTATCTTTAGCACAACCTTTCCCTGTCCTTCCACCTTTGTAGTAGAAGAGTTCCTCATGTATAGTTGTTCTCCACTTGTCATTACTTGATAAGTGGTGAACATTTTCTGGTCTGCACACACATGTCAGATTACACCAGTATCCACCCACCACTCTTTTGGGTTGGATCTAACCAAGTTGACCTCGGATACTACTACTGTCAGGTTCATCTCAGACACATCAGATGAGAGATTCTCCATTTCAGCAACGTTGGCCTGAGATTGCTTCTGCCTCTTCGAGGCATTTCCCTAGTCCTTGCAGCTACGGCAGTCTTTTACCCGATAGCCCGGCTTGTCACACACGAAGCACCTACCCTTGAACTTCTTATAATCACCACCCTTGGCCTTCTGGTTGTGATTCTTCCGCTTATTCCCTTTCGGGGCTTATTCCACCACATTAGCCTTCGCCTTGAACTGGAATACCTGTGATCCCTTCCTTTCGGCAATGCGGTTATCCTCCTCAATCCTGAGCCTGACTATCAGGTCTTCAAGCTTCATTTTCTTCCGCTTGTGCTTCAGATAGTTTTTGAAATCCATCCAAGACGATGGCAGCTTTTCAATAATAGCAGCCACTTGGAATGACTCACTCAAAATCATGCCATCTGCATGAATCTCATGCAGAATCAGTTGAAGCTCTTGAACCTGGCTGATGAAGGTCTTCGAATCCACCATAAGAAACTCGAGGAATCTGCCGACAATAAATTTCTTCGTCCCGGCATCTTCCGTCTTGTACTTCTTGTCAAGTGAATCCCACAGTTGCATTGTCGTCTTCAGCGGACTGTACATGTTATACAACGTGTTGTCCAGACCGTTCAGAATGTAGTTGCGGCACAAAAAGTCAACATGCCACCATGCATCGACAGCAACCATAACCTGCCCATCGCCCTCGTTCTCAGACAACGAAGGAGCATCCTCTTGGAGGAACCGCGCTAAATTCAGCGTCGTGAGGTAGAACAGCATCTTTTTCTGCCACCTCTTAAAATCTACTCCATTGAATTTTTTCGATTTCTCCCCGCTCACAGGAACCGCAGCAGGAATCGGGATCGAAATAGAGGCCGGAATCATGGCTAGAACAGACGCCACCATGGGGGTAGAAGCGGTAGGGGTAGGGTCCATTCTGTTATCGGTTTCGGTTGCCATAACTGTAAAAACCAAATTAATACCGAAACAAAATCCACGAACAATTTATTAAAATAGTAACTTAAAACTGCAACAACTATTTTCAATAAACCAAGTTTATAAAACTTGAAAACAATAAATTACAATACTGTATCGCAAGATTAAACTCAACAGAATTTATAAATTCTAGACTTAAACTTTAAACGGTAAAATCAAATACTGTATCTCAAGTTTAACCAATCTACATGTATATTAAAGCACGATGTAATCTAAATACCGACATGAATAAATCCATAAACATAAAATAAGGAATTTCGTCTTAAGATTGTTGGATTTGTATTCTGAAAAAATTAAATTCTGTCGGTTTGAAAAATCGGGAAAGCAGAAATATGACTAATAAATAAAAGTAAACTAAAAATTAATTTCAGAATATAATTACTATAAAATAATTATAAACTGTTTTGCTTATACCGAATAAAATAGCAAATTTAGAATAGAACAATAATTAAAGATAATATAAAATTAATAGTGATATACTGAATTTGTTAAAACAAATTTAATATGCTTATCAAAAATAACACTGTTTTTGTAAACTCTTTTGATAAACAGAAACAAAAATAAATATTCTAACTAAAGCAGAAATTGAAATTCTGAAAAGAAGCAGAGAGGAAGATATAACAAAAAACTATAAATTGTATCGAACAAAAGTAAGCATAACATAACTGAAAAAAATGCAAGCTTGCAGAACAGAAATTGGGATCGAGTTCAACGTTCGACGGTGTGTCCTTAAGACAGAATACGTCCCCACCTCGGTGCTTTGTGATGGATTAGACGTCTGCCTCTAGGATAAAACGATCCCCGTGTACAGAGAAAGCACAACAATCTGTACACACAGCAAACCTCGGTGTGCTGAAACTTTCTCGGGAAAACTCGAATATTAAAGTGCAAAATTTTGGCAATAGAAATACAGAGCTTCGGTAATGGAGGCTTCAAAATTGGATTCCGAAAATGGGTGTTGGCATGGCCTATTTGTAGGCGTTTGAATGTGACGGTTCGGTTTAAACTAAACCGACACTACACCCGTTCGGTCTGTCCCAACAGACGCGAACCAAAAATGGCACCGATTCGGTCTGTCTCAATAGACGCGAACCGAACCCGACCCCAACGATCTTGAACCGCCAACGGCTCGCTATAACGGTAACGGAACATTTAAAATTTAAAATGCAATTTTAATTAAATAAAATTTTCATAAAAAAAAAAGAGTTGAACCGACCCGACCCACAACCTGCAACCTACAGACCACGGACCCGAGCCCGGCTAGCTGGTCAGCAGCGGCGCGCGTGTGGTTCAATGGACCAAGTTGAACTTTGTCCATAACTCCTCCCCGAATAAAAGTTGGGATGACCCAAAGGGCCAACCCTTTATCTCCAACCTAGACTTTATAAGCCACAATAATTTTTTATCTTTATCCAATGTGGGACAAAGCTATCCTTTTATAGTTGCTTGAAAACCCATCATTTTCATTCCCAAGCGATGTGGGATAGATACAAGTTACTATTATTTTGCCAACTTCAATGGCACACTTTTGAAGTCAATTTCTCATTCACCCATTAATGGTTTTGAATGCCATAAAATTCATGATTACTATACTTATGGAGATAAACAAATTAGAACTTGAAATCATCAAAAAAGATTAATCCAACACAAAGATAATTAGCTTCAAAGTTAGCTAAAAATCATGTTCTAACTTTATTCAAAATCTATTTTTTTAACAAAAATTTCACAAATTATAAATTTATGTCTTGTTTGGCAACCTGGTTTTAAGTCAGGATTTTTACTTAAAGTTGCTTTATGGCAAATAAGTAAAAAGTTCATTTTGTAAATCTAATGGGTGACTTTAAGCCAAAAGACAATAGTCAAAAAGTTTGGATTAAAATAACTTTAAACCAAAAGATTATTAAGTTAGAAAAAAGTTATAATTTTTTAAAATTTAATTTTACATAATTTTATATTCAATGTAGATCATGTTTAATAGATTTTGACGAGTAGATTTTAAAAATATAATTTTTATGAAAAATGAATGTGTATAATAAAAATTATGATATTTTTAAAAAATAAATAAAATTATTTTATGTAAAAAACAAAAAAGCAAAAAGGTTAAAAACTTTTGGGTTCCAAACAATTCATTTTGGCTTATTTTAAGCAAAAAAGTAGAAACCTAGGCTTGAAGCCCTTTGTCAAATAAAACCTTAATTATATCACTACCATTAAACTATTCTTCACAATTATACATATGTAATTTCAAGAAATTAAAAATCTTTTTACAGAGTTGATTATAAAGTTACTTATTTGTATAATATCAATAATTATTTTGTCGCATATATTAAAAATAATATTTTTAATATTATTAGTAATTAAGTTATTATATAACCAGCTTAAAACTTAAAGTCTTGCCGAATACAATTGTAGAAGTTTATTTATATTTTTTTGTTAAAATAATAGTATGATTATATTCAAAAAATATTCTACTTATTAATTAAAATATTTAATTTAGTTTGTATTATAGCGATTATAGACGAGTAGTTATTGTCTACTATAAAATGTATTACCTTACAATTTCTAAAAGGACTCTATTAACAAAAACTTTTGAAATTGTCACTTTGCATAGAAAATTACAACTGTAAAAATAGTGTAACTGTTCGCTCCATTTAAGATATTTCTAAGATGATAGGGAGATTCCTTTAGTGCTTTAAATGAGTAAAATATGGTAAATAACTTTTCTCTCCTTTCAAGACCTATGGCATCTTACAATCTTTCAACTTATTATTTTTATTGAGATTTATTATCAACTTATTGAGATTTTTAAGCATAGAAAAAGCCATATTGCTTTTTACATAATATTTCGAGTATTCATATTTAAACTGTAGAATTAATTACAAATTACTGATTTTTACTGATAAAAATAACACTTGTTTTTACCAGTAAAAATTAATAATTTATGATTGATTCTGTGATTAAAATCAATATAGTTAGATTTTTCTTTGCAACTCATAGGCTTTGACATTTTCTTAAAATCAAAACTAATACTTAGCCTAAAGTCTCTAACTTAAAACTAAAGACCCAATTTGTGATAAAATTAGAGTATTTGGATTATTTTTGTGTTTTTAAAATTTTATGTTTTTTTTTTTAATTTTTTTGGGTTGCCTTGATAAGAAACCAAAAACTTAAATTTTTTGACTAAAAGATGAAAAAAAAAAACCATTAAAGACAAAAATGACCAAAAATAGTTTGACTCATTGGCTTATTTTATCTTTTTTGAATTTTTGTTTGGTCAAAAAGATTTATTTTTTTCAATTTGTCTCGACAATATGATTTTGAAAAGTAAAAACTCTACTCAAATACATTCTTATAATTTAAAAAATCCAAACATTTTGTGCTTAAGGGGCGTTTGGCGAACCTACTAATAGTAATTTTTTGTTTTCTACTACTAATTTTAACTATAAATTACAAGTTTTTTCATATACCAATAATTTCTGTTACAACTTATAATTACTTTTTTTTATTTCAGCTATAAGTCATAATTTTTACCAAACACTCACAATTTCTACTACAAAATTACATTCTATAAGCTACAAGTTTCAATAATGCCAAACACCACATAGGGTGTAATTTTGGTCTGAGACCCACCCAAGACCATGTATTATGCGAGCCAAGCCTGGCTCGAAAAAATTCAGCCCAACTCGAGTCTGGAGATAGGTTTTTTTTGGTCTGAGCCTACTCTCTGAGCACGTGGGCCGACCCGAGGACCGAGACCCAGCTTGAGCTAGAGCCCGTTTGGCCCGCCAGTTTAGCCCGAGCCCCTTGTTATATTTAATTATTTATGTATTATGTATTTATGTATTATAATAAACTTAATGTTTTTATTGTAACATAACATAATTTATAAACTAATATTATTAACTATAATTTAACGTAATAATTTATTATAAATATTAGTTCATAACATTATTTATAAACTAATATTATTACACGACAAGTAAACTAATTTATAAATTTATAATAAATTTATAATAATATAAATTTATAAACTAATAAAGTATAAATTTATAGTAAAATAATAAACTAATAAACTATAAACTTATAAACTAATAACTAATAATGTATAAACTTATAATAAACTAACAATTAATAATAAACCATAAATTTATAAATTAATCAACTAATATTAGACTATAAACTTATAAAATAAGTAACTAAAAAACTAATAAAATTATAAATTCATAATAAATTATAAATTTATAATAAAATAATTAACTAATAAATAAATTTATAATAAACTATAAAGTATAAATTTAATAATTTATAGTCATATACAGCAAGTCAACAATTCAAAAATAAAAAATAAAAAAATAAAAAATAAAAAGCTCAAAAAAAACCCGGCCCGTGACCCGAGCCCAAGGTCCGGTCCCGAGTATTAAGCTCGAGCCCTACACCCCTTTGGCCTGGGTCGCCCTCTCCCCAAAAAGTTCGGCCTGACCCAAATTTTTTACAGAAACCCGCTGGGCTTGACCTGCTCAAGTCACGGCCAAGCGGAACCGGGCTAAGCCGAAATTACACCCCAACAGCACCTAAGTTGTTTAACATAAATTAGTGGCACGGCAAAATTAGAAAAAAAAATCTGTTGACCCATTAACTTTGTGAGGAACGACGTTATAAAAAATGATAATTAAACTTAATTTTTATTCAAATAAAAGGCAAAATTAGTGAAAATACACCAATTTGAGGATCAAACCTTTATTAGAAATACATCAATTTGGAAATAAATTACTAATTTACCATAAAATAAGACAGGTCATTCAGTTTTAAAAGAATACTCTACTAAATTTCCTTAAAAGTGACTATCTCAATTTCAAAAATTTTGCCATGTATCAAGACTAATTGCCTTAAATTACATAATATTAATTTATTTCTTTTTTAATACCCATTTAATTAAATTTTTTCAAGAGTGTTTGACAAAGCTACCGCTAGTGACTTTTAACTATAAGTTATAAATTTTTTCAGACACTCACAATTTTTTCTATAATTTATAATTACATTTTATTTTATTTCAGGTACAAATTACAATGTTTACCAAGCAGTACTCATAACTTCTACTACAAATTATAATTTATAAATTAATAGGTTCAGCAATACGAAACACTACCTTAATTTGAATGATACAAACTTTGTACTAATTTGTTTGTCTTTTAATCTGTAATATATACTGTTGTACAAAATTATTAAGCCTCTAAATTTGATCCCAAAATGATGGTATTTGGTAAAACTACTACTAGTAGCTTATAAATTGTTACTTGTAGTAAAAGTTATGAGTGTTTGAAAAAAATTATAATTTATAATTAAAATATAAAAATAATAATTATAAATTGTAACAGCAGTAGTATTGTCAAGCACCCATACTATTAGTCTGAGTGGTTAAAATTTGAGATTTGAAAGTTTAACTTCTCCAAAAATTCAAATTCAAAACCTTTCATATGTAGTTAATTCTTTTGGGCTAGTGCATAAAAGACTCTGTTACAGTGTTAATTCAAGAATTAATTTAGGTGTGAATAAATTAACCCGAATATTCTAAGATCTTAAACCAAAAAAACTTTTAGCTTGATACTCTTGATTCAATTTTTTTTAAAAAAAATTAATTTATAAAATGAAGATGTTTGGCAAAATTACTGTTAGTATTTTTTAATTTTCTGTTATTAATTTTAGTTATAAGTTATAAGTTTTTTTAAACACCAACAACTTCTAGTATAACTTATAACTATTTTTTTCTATTTCAGATATAAATTTTAATTTTTACCAAATACTCACAACTTCTATTACAAATACAATCTACAAGTTACTAATTTCAATAATATCAAGCACCACCACTATAAAAGTAAACATGTCAACTAATTATTGTCTTTCATTAATAGTAGATTCTCAAACCAATATAGTAGTTTAAGAGGTTAATTATCGATTTTTAACTAATATGGTAAGATTTCTTAAATTCTTAATTTACGACATTAATTATTGATTCCCTAACTATATGGTAACGTTATTTAATTCTTAATTTGTGACATTTTTTAGCATTCTAGAAAGAAAGTTGTATATTAACACTATTAAAAAGTACAGTACACTTCATTTCTATTTTGTCTGATTAAATATTTTTAAAATGCTATTATAATATAGTAATTTAAAATTTATTGATCACGTAATTAATGAACTTCCTTATATTCATAATTCATTACTCACAACTTTATGCCCTTATTTTACATTTTCATAAAATAAAAAATAAGTTTAATTATTCATTAATTAGATTATTTTTTTAATGTGATAGTCACCAATACAATATATTAGTTGGTATTTTTATTTCTTTTCTACGTTTTATTAATTTATGTCAAATGACTTTAGCACAATTATTTAATTTCTTTAAATTTTAAGACAGTGTTTGGCAAAGTTACTGATAGTAATTTTTAATTTTATGTTACTAATTTTAACAATAAGTTATAAATTTTTTTAAATACTCATTACTTCTATTATAATTTATAACTATTTTTTCTTATAATTAAAATATAAATTATAATTTTTATTAAACATTCATAATTTTTACTACGAATTATAATTTATCACCTGTGAATTTCAATAATGCCAAACACAATGTATCATGTCCATGGTTGGTTCGTGATTAATTTATTTTCTCTTGATTTAATACGTTCTTAATTTAAAAAATTAAAATTGCATACAACGTGTGCTATTTATTTTCTATTTTCTTAATTTAACACTTTTTTCTTAAAAAAAGTTGTTTACAAATTTATTTTCTTAATTATTCAAAATATGCTTATTTTATTTTTATCTATTAGTTGAAACTATGTAGTACTTAATTAGATTAATTTAAACTTTATTAAGTTAAATCACTAACAAATATTGATCGTATTAGCAGTTCGGAATTAAGAATCCGATAACTCAATCATTGAGTGTGTTTAGAATCAAGAACAAAAAATCCGAGTAAAGGTCGAGAATTTGATATTCAAAAATTACTCTCATCACCACCGATGTTGTCATTATTTCTACAGTCAGCATGGCCACAAATTTTAATATCATCACATTAATTAGTACTGTTATTTTTAAAATCAAAACTAAATATATAAAAAATATTTTTTAATTTTATTTTGGTTGAAATAAACGGAACTTAAGAAAGGAAAAAAATTGCACACGCCGTGTGCGGTGTGCAACGAACAGTATATTATAAATACAAGAAAAGCCATAGATTGCAAGTTGGAGAGACGTTTCCATCTCTCACTCTGAGTTTTTCGGCTCCTAATTTACAGCTTCGCCCTCTCATTGAATTCGTTGTTTGATTTCTCAGACAACAATGCTGTATCTTTCGCCATTTAATATCGATCCTCGATACTCACAACTCTGTCTCTGATCTATCCCAATTTTCCAATTATCGAAACCCAAAAGTTCGCGTTTCTGTAATTCATTTAGGGGGTTTCTGAATTATCTTGCTCGTACGTATATGGATCTTCAACTGCTGGAGGGATTGAATTTCTCCCGAAGACAGAAAAAATGGCTTATTGCTTTAGCTTTGTTCGGTGTTTCGAGTTACGGTGCGTATAAGGTGTACCACTTGCCCTCCGTTGTGAGGAAGAGGAAGAGGATCTTGAAGCTCTTGGAGGCTCTAATTTCGATGGCCGACATGGTGTCCGATTCCGCGGAGACAATTGCCGTCGTCTCCAAGGACCTGAAGGAATTTCTACAGTCTGATTCTGATCAGATTCCTAACAGTTTGAAGCAATTGTCGAAAATCGCGAGGTCTGAGGAGTTTTCAGAGTCTGTGATTAGGTTTACTGATGCTATGACGATCGGGGTTTTGCGGGGCTATCGATCGGAGACGAAGAATGGTATTGAAGAAGGGTCAGGTTGGAGATATTCTGATCAGGTTATGGATAAACTTATGTCCGCAGCCGGGACCGGATTTGTTTCTGTTGTTGTTGGTAGCTTTGCGCGCAACTTGGTTTTGGCCTTTTATTCCGGCCGGGAAGGTTGGAATGAGGAAAGATTTGTCGGCGAATCTAATGCTGTGTCAAACTCATCATCTTTGCCCGAATGGGTAAGTGTCGTTTCTAGCGAAAAGTGTAAATTACTCATAGCTGATTGCACCCAAACGTTTGTGAGCACAGCAGTTGCTGTTTATCTAGACAAAACAATGGATATTAATTTCTATGATGAAATATTCGCTGGGCTGACAAATCCTAAGCACCAAACCAAAGTGAGAGATTTTATGGTTTCGGTTTGTAATGGTGCTGTGGAAACACTCATTAAAACATCTCACCAAGTACTTACTGCGTCAAAATCCAATCCAAACCCGAGTTTAAGCTCTTCTGGTTCCATTGTTGGCCAGAGCACATGTCACAGTGGAATAAAGGAGTTTCCTGCGCAAGTCTCTCCTTCCACAGAACTGAATGTGAAGAGCAAGTCCAATGGGATTGAGAATAGTGGATGGGTGAGTACTGTTTCATCCACATTGGCAGTCCCAAGCAATAGGCGGTTTGTGCTTGATGTGACCGGGAGGGTGACATTCCAAACAATTAGATCTCTGGTTGAGTTTGTAGTGTGGAAGCTATCAAATGGTTTGGTAAGAAGTTTCGATGTGGTTCATGAAAGGCTCCTAGACGGGGGCCTAGACGTTGTCAGATATGTTAGTGCTAAGTCTACCGTGATTGTCACCATATGTCTTGCTTTGTATCTACATATCTTGGGTGGTACTGGGGCTTTGTTGCCTGCTTAGATTGATTATTTCTTCTATGCTTAAAAATTCATGTATGGTCACATAAGGAAAATCTTATTGGCATAACTTCTTGGGGCAAGTATGCTTGTTTTTATCTTCGTCATTCGTATTGATCGTGGAATACTTTGAAATTTACTTTTTATCTTGAATGAAAAGTTTTGGTTCTGGAAATAATCGGCTTCCCCCGATTAATTCTGTGAACCGATAGTTTTCAGATGGTAGTGTTCAGGGGCATTCAGTATTGAAAACTTCACTAAGGAAGAAAGTTTAAATTTTGTTTGCTTGGTGTGAGTTCTGCAATCGAATAGCTTTAGTTCCATGGGAAGTATGAATGTACCATTGGAACAAGGAAATCGATTGCAAATGGGAACATGGCATGCTTCAATTTATTGCCTTTTATCAAGAAGAGGTCTTGAAGTGGTATTTGTTCAGTATGAAGAAGAACCGAGAAGTGCCAACTAGCCTCCTGATGCTGTCATGTTTACATCTCCAAAATCTTCTAACCTAATAATATGAGGTCTCTGTTTTGCATAAGAAATGACCCACTTAGTTTCTGATTAGTATGGGAGTGAGTTCCTTATTCCTTTATTCTCTTCTGCCTTAAATTGCACAATACTACAAGCAGGCAATTTTATTGGTTGCCTCTGCTTAGAATAAGCTCATGACTGTTACCTGTTGTTTTTCCAGTAGTGTAAAAGTGCAAGTGTATAAAACAATAATATAATCTGAAGGAGATTATTTCTCCATTTATCTTGATGGTTTACATCCTTTTTGTTAAAAAGGATGTAAACCATATTGTTTTAAGCTTCTAAGATGTAAGAGGTTCTTGCAGCGCACAGCTCATTTAAGCAGCTGTGCTCTTAGGACTTTTTACTTCTGGTCTTCCTTGAAGCTGTAGTTTCTAGTGTTCTACATCAGATTGAAATATGTGAAGTTTTTCTCTTATCTCCATAGGCCTTTTCATATACAATTACACGTTCCTCAAATTTTCTTGTAACTCTTTAAAGGATGACCGTGCTTTTTCATAGCCTGTAGTGTGGTCATTGAGAACCTGAATAATCTGCAGAACTCTAGTCCTGAAGACTTTTGATAAAATGTTGGTTCTTTTTTACTGCACTTCGACTGGTAGGAACGACATAACGCGGTATGCTATATATTTTTGGCCTCATGCTGTTCTTTACATTGTAGTATGCATACAAGATATTGTATCAATACCTCGTTCATCATTATAGTTTTCTATAAAGAAAAATCATCATTATAGTTTGATACTTTCAATTGCATTTTGATTTTTGGAACTAGAAGATATCTATATTATATTCATGTCCACCATGATAATTTGAATGTTTTGTATGAATTTATTTTCACTTTGTAATTTGTATGTATAATGATAATAACAAAGTGGCCTTTTTACTTGGTTTTCTTGTTCATTTCCCAACCTTGAGCATCCATACTTGACCCTTCATACAGATGAAGACGACGAAAAATCAATTAGTAAAGATCAAGGTTGTTAATCTATAGATGGTAATTTACAAATATCATGAGAACTACTATAAATTATAAGTTCAATTATGTGATAAAGTCCAACAATCTACAACTACAAGCATACGACCTGCCCCACAAATACAATTTCTATAGGAATTGAAGCGTCCACTCGGGAAGGGGGCATTGAACAGGTTGTGTCCAATTGAACTAACCTGTTGGTTGATTAATGTCCAAGTGGATCTGTTAAAAATAGGGATGATTTCACCAGGGTGATTGCAGAAAGGTGGCCCTAAGCATAGTCGTGATACTTTTCCTGTTGTAATTTTGTGCTAGTTGTACAAAATATCTTCTGAATATCATGAGAGATTATTCATTTCAAGGGAATTTTTTCTTTTCACAAAATAATTCGTTAAAGTTAGGTCTGCCTTGACAACAAGGTAATATGTTGCTAAACGTACGAGTCTTTCTGTAAACAAATGAGTAAAAAAAAAATGCATAAAATTGTTCAATGTTCTTAAAGAAAATGGCATTTTTTGGTGTGAATGAGTAGTCTATTTGGTGGAAAGGGAAGAAAATGGATTTTAAAGAGCCAAATTTTCTTTGTATGATTAGGTATCTTTGTTAGTTGGATGCAGCTCGTCACTTTCTCCTTGGTATAATGGTTGCATACAAAACATATGTCAGTCAGCAGCTGCATGTAAAGCGATGTGCCATTTGTCAGTGAATGGTTGCATGTAGTCCATGTGTCACCAGCTTGTCATTAATTGGTTGCTTTTTTATCTCTTATCATCTTCTTTTTTATTTGTAGTTGTTCTAATTCTAGATACTTTTCTATAAACTTCTTACCTTAAATACCTATAAATAAGGCTGTAACCTTTGTTAAGGGAAGTTTTTGAGGAATTGAAAGCTCAGATTGTAGCCATATTTTGCTACCTTTTAGGGCTTGGTTTCGAGTCCCAAACTAAAGGATTTTGAGCTTTACCTGCTAGATTTGTATAAATTACTGCAAAAACTTGATTTTTGCCTAGTTTTGGCCTGGATCCAAGTGTTATTTGGGTTCACCTTATATTGCAGTTGTTGGATCCTCCAACCAAACTACATCAGTATCACTGAAAGAGTTCACATAAGTAACACAGTTGTGGGTATGGTTTTAATCTCTGAACTTAGGACCGTATGGACAATGCATCCACCACTTATCGTAATAGAATGACCTGAAGTTGTGCTATGGTTAATTTCTTATACTTGGTAGCCTTTTGTCACAATCTCCACAATTTCACATTGGATTGGCACTCAAGAAAGTTTGGACAATGTACAGGACATAGTAATTTCTTATAAGTTAGTCTTTTAAATTGGAATTTGGCTCGTGACACTGATATGAGAGTCGACCACGTCCCTTATCTGATGTCATGCCAGCACCTACACTAGAGGGTGGTGTCCATGCCAATAGCGAGTCCCTTGTGAGGGTAGCTTGCTAGGACTAAAGCATCGGGAATTGTGGGGAAGATTAGAACGTCATGGTCTCAACAATTCTGTATCAAGTAGGCATTAGAGAGGCCTTGAGTGAACTCCACCTTTGGGTTGGAGAGCAGCCCAGCCCATAACACTTCTTTTGAGAGAAATTTTATATAATTCCATAACACTTTAATATTTGAAGGCAAAATTGACCTTTGAATAGAATAAGAGAAAATGAACTTGGGGCTAGTTTTTTCCTTTCACAAAAATTTGCCCTACCAAAAGCCAGTTTACTAGAGTAATAGAACCACTGTTTTCTTTGGTTCATAGAATCTCCATTGACTGACTGATCTATTGGTTGGACCACAACAGGCCTAGTGGACTGTGATGCAGAATCTTACTGATCTTTGGCATGGGGATCTCCTTGGGTCCTATACAGAGGCTAGAGTAGAAAAGCATAGAAGGCTCTTTTGTGATTTTCAGTACTTCCATGTTTCTTCATCAAATTAATACTTCGAATTGAGTGAGAACCCATTAAACATGGCAATATGCAATTAGAACATGGCTTTCCTGCCTACTAGGTCGACATTTCCTTAGACATAGCGTGTTTGAGAGTTAGCCACGTATTGTAATATACAAATTTCACACTAAGAGCCTGTGATAAAAGATTTAGAATAACATAGAGCATTCAAACAAAAACCAATGTTCGTGGGCATCTCGTAAGGACATTTAGTTATGGTCAAGTTCGGCGTAACAGACGGTTTCTGTTACTTTAGTTTGTGAAAAAACTGCATCCATTTAAATATATGATCGCATGATTATCTTAATTGCTCAGAAAAAGTAGAAACAGAAGGACAACAAATTGATCTAGAAGGCTGTTATTAGCTTAATTGGTTACCATTAAAGAAATTATGCTCCTTCTCTCTCCTCTTAGATGGAGTAGCCAAGTGAGGGTAACCCATGATGAGATACACTTTAATCTTTGGGTCTCATCATTGTGTTCAGCCAATGTTTATCCCCTTTGCCTCATTTTATTGACAATTTGGTTCACACCCTCTCCATTGCATATTTCAATTCTAATAGTCACCTCTTATATTGTGATGCGTTTGCCATTTTGTTGCACCCTTCTTTTTCGATTTTCTTTTGCTTTCTAATTGTCTGCAGATAATAGATCCATAGTAATATGACAAGCAAGAGTGACAATCTCAGTCCACATGCTTGAGGGAAAACCACAATTCTGAACCTAAACCACTGTCATGGAGTCCAATCCATAACTTAGCTGCGTCATGCCTCGTTTGACAACCAGTTTTAAGCTGGTTTAAAGTCAACCCTTTTACCTTTTTGTTTAAAACTCAAAAATTCAAAAAGTTTTACTTTTCAACTCAAAGATTTTTAGCCTTTTTACTTTTTACGTAAGTTTTTTTTTATATTTTTTAAAAATATCATAACTTTTATTATACAAATCTATTTTTTATAAAAATATTATTTTTAAAATGTACTTATTTAAATCTATATTGAATATAAAATTATTTTTGGATAATTACACTTACCTCCCTTGAAGTTTAAACTTATTACAGGGACTTCCCATGTGGTTTCTGAAATTACACTAATCTCCCATGAAATTTAATTTTTAACATCAATTGCATCCAATTGCACCCAATTATTATATTTTCGAACAAATTTTTATAATCTAATCCGTTCATTACGTAGAACTCATCGAGTTTGTTTAATATGTAAAAATTTAGATTCATCTAATATCCGTAACTAAGTGATTGAAAACAACTTCAACCCACTTTTTGTTTAGCAATGTCATCGAATTACTCCCTCCACAAAAAGTGGGTTGAAGTTGTTTAGCGATTCCAAACCATGTTATGTGAGGGAGTTTTGTGCATTTATAAGACTTTTTCAAGCTAAAAACAGTGTGCAATAGAATAATAATGACACTAAGGTAGTGTTTGGTTCAATGGAATGATTTTGTATAAGAATATAATTACAAGTCTTTGATATTTGCGTTAAGACTGCCCATTCTATTAAATGGAGGAGTGGTGATTATTTTTGCTGTTGGGATTCTATTATTTTTTGACTAATTAAACAGTGGAATGTGTATATGGAATCATCATTTTATTCTATTCCAATCAACCAGACATAGCCTGAATTGAATCAACTTTTATATCAATTACATTTTTTATGCCTTGCTATTGTTTTATGGTTGATTTTGGATATTATATTTATAGAGGTTTGTGGGGAAGAAGAAAATGAATTAGAAAAGGTTTTCATATATATCCAAATTGTTTTTAATCATGAATTTGTGGAGAAATTTATAGAGAAATAGAAAAGGAGAAAGAGAGGATAATAAGATAATTATGTGAAGAAATTAAATTTATTTCTTTAATTCCCTATAATTTTCAGTTTTGTTAGTAAGTCAGTCCCCGCATCTATGATCAAAATTCAGCCTTGAAGTCTCTTGCTTACAGAATGTTACATTTGTCCTTAATACTTGTTAGTAATTATGGATAACTTCAAGGGCATTGCTGGAAATCAGCCTCCTATTCATTTAAATCCTCAACACAGTTTGTCAAAACCTGAACACAATTTGAACAACTCCACAACTTTCTTTCTCTGTGCCCACTACTTGAATCACCAATTCATGGCTGCTACCACATCTCCCAGTTGCAGTAGCTTCTTCAATCTTAGAGCCAATTCGGCTGCGTCCAGGGTCCGGTCCTCGCCAAGCCATGGCTCACCTGGGTGTCGAAAGCTTGACGGGGTGGCCATGTGGCTCATCAATGGTGTTGCAAGCGCATTTTTTGCATCTCTGGAACGATGTTCTTGCATCCGTATTGCCACTGCTGATGACGGTGAAGATGCCAACGACTTACCTTTGGTCTTGAATGACGGAAACTACCAGCGCAATGGCAGCTCCAGTAGCCGGAGGAGGACCGGCAAAGGAAAAAAGGGAGGGGCTTCTATGGAAGAGGACTAAATGAAATGACTTTGGAATTCTATGTTCATTTTGGTAAGTTGTACTATGGGGTCTCTTGGAGTTGAGAAGTTTGGTGCTTTATAGTTTTGGAAGGATGGGAATGGATAAATATGAGTTATGTTTACTGGTTTTTGTTTGTTATGAATATGCAAAATGCAATATGCTATTTCCTACTTATGTATTACATCTCTATAATTTCTAGATCCTCACTTTTCCAAAGTTAGATACAATCCAAATTGTACTTTAGCATGTATGTGGGCAAAAGATGGGGGGTTTAAGATTTTATTTCCTGGCTGTAATAAGTTGTTTAGTTAGTTTTCTTGTAACTTTCTAAAAAATTTCATGATGAACAAAAGGAGATTGAGGGTATCTTTGGATCATAGATTTGTGAAGAAAAAGATAAAAAGATAAAAGAAGTTTATGTAGAACAAGTAATATGCAATTCCTTACAGCAATTGAATCGACAAAAGTCAAACAGGAAATTGAGTGGCCGCTAATATTTCAATTATGAAAACAATTATTTTTAGAAATTATTTTCTTTAAGAATTATTTTCTGGGGGCATGTTCTAGTCAAATTGCTAATTCTTTTGTTTTCTTTTATTATTCTCCTTGATTTGCAAGTAATTAGCTTAACTTGGAATTACTCCTTATTTAAATTAGAAATTATTCCTTATTCGAATTAAGAAATTATCATTCTACTAGAATTAGAGAAAGAATTAGATTTTCTCTATTATAAATAGGCAGGTAAACCTAAGGGTTTTTCAAGTTTTTCATCAATAATATTTATAATTTATTCTCTTTACCTTTAAAGGTTCAAGGTTTTTCGTGAATTCGAGAATTTGTTATGTTTGCTAAAATGATATTTAGCTTTTCGTGATATTTTCATTGCATCACATGTGAAAACAACTAAGTAGATTTATTTATTTGATTTTCCTAAAATTCCATGTTCCAAACAACTCTTTAAATTTGCTTGGTACAATAAATTTGATTTTCCTACAATTCCATATTCCAAACAACTCTTTAAGGATTCAAGATTTCTCGTAAATTTCAGTATTTATTATGTTTGCTAGAATGCTATCCAGTTTTTCATGGCATTTTCGTTGGATCAGAAGTGAAAACAACTAATCAGATTTATTTATTTGACTTTCCTACAATTCCATGTTCCAAACAACTCTTTAAATCTGCTTGGTACAATAAATTTGATTTTCCTACAATTCCATGTTCCAAACAACTCTTTGAATTTGTTTGGTACTCATTTGTGTCCATGCCCTTGATGATGCAAAATCTTACCAAATTAAGTGGATAATAAAAGACAAACAAAGATAATCCTTGCTCAAGTTTTAGCTCATTGGGATTGCCAATCTACTTTAATTAGGTGATGTTTAGCAAAGTTATTGCATAAATTATGAATGTTTAGTAAAGATTGTAATTTGTAACTAAAATAGAAAATAATTATTATTATAAGTTGTAGTAGAAATTGTGAGTATTTAAAAAAACTTATAACATATAACTAAATTTAATAATAAAAAACTAAAAATTACTAGCAATAGTATTACCAAGCACACCCTTAGTGGTCTTGTTTTCCATGGTTCTTAAACACTTAAATAATGAACAATACATATTATTTATATGTTTTTCTCATTTCAAAATGTAGCTAAAGCAAGCATGCATCACTAAAGGCACTTTAATTATTCAAATATTTCATGATTTTGAATGATGTGAAATGAATCACTGCCCTGTGTTGCTTTAACTTTTGCTTTCACTCTTTTGTCCTAGAGGACAGTCTTCTGTAAGGAATCCTAAGATGTACCAGGATAAGGTTTATTGTTGGCAGGTCAATAAGACTGTTATTAACAATGTTGGTGATTTAAATTATTTTTTTTATTTTTTTTAATACGTAAATTATTCATGTAAAAAATTAAATTGAACAAATGTTGTTAAGTGCATTAACAAATCAAATTTGTCTTAGAAGAATATGAACAGTAAGTGAATAAAATCGTTTATTTTCTCACGACAAATATAATTTGTTCACATATGTAACGATATTCAATCAATTTTAAATTTAATTTTTTATATGAATAATTTATATACTTAGAAAAATAAAATAAACAGTTTAAATTATCAAAATAGAACCAACGTGAATCCCACACACGCCAACAGAATGGTGTTGTCACTGTATCGACAACAAAGAAGAAAAACACCAATAGTAGTTATTCATTGTGGGGATAAAAGAAAAGCCTAATCCAACATACAAAACACTTGTTAGTAATGATTCTATGCAACACTTTAGCTTAAAGATACGAGTGAAACTCCCCTTCTTAAGATCAACAATTCTCAAGTTTAGTTTATAATTCAAAATCAATCTTGAGGATTCTCTGTGACACTTTAGCTTAAAGATATGAGTGAAACTCCCCTTAAGATTAATTTTGCATCGTGAGCATAAGGTTGGCCCACAACAATAATTCGAACAGGTCATGTTATATGTCTTGCAAAGAAGATTAATTATGTAAAATTTTGGCTTTATCAAATACCAGTGGGTACGTTAAAATAAATCATATTTTGTTATGCAAAATGAATAGTTTAAACATAAATAACTCATTTAAAACTAAAACTAAAACTAAAACTATTCATTTTGTTAAAAAAAAAAGTGATTTATTTATATATTTATCGATGTCCGATTAAGTTAGATTTTTGTATAAATAATCTTTTTACGAGGCATATGTGTAGAACACTTTAAATTTTCACGTGATATTATATGTTTTTTTATTTTTAATTCGGTCAACCAAACGAGCCTACAAGTATTGGATTTTCAGGTTTGATTAATTGTTCATATTGATTTTCCAAATCCCATGAGGTGAATTTTAGCAAGCTTATAAAAAGTCATATGAATGTCATTAAATATTTAATGGTTGTTAGTATATCACATCAAATAATGATTAAAAATAACAAAATAAAAACTGAAGCTTGCACTGGCTTTGAAGACTTTTGGTTATTTTTGTCCTTTACGAGCGTTTTTTATTTTTTGACTAAAATTTTTTAGTTTTTTGAATTGTATTAACTAAATGAATCTAAAATGTAAACATTTTTTTATCAAAAGATAAATAAATAAAAAATTTATTAAAGACGAAAATAAGTAACATAAAATTTGGCTTATTAGCTTATTTTTATTTTTTCTGAATTTTTTTTTATATTTTAAACAAAAAAATTTATTTTTTTGACTCGTCTCGATAAGAAGAGTCAAAAAGTATAATGGTTTAACTAAATAATATAAAAAAATTTTACTAAAAACTAAAATAAACAAAATTAAATAAGCAAATAAGCAAGCATTCCAAACGGGGGCCTTTGATTATTATTTTTTAGTTGGAAAGCCAAAATTAGATAGGTTTTAACTTTTTAAATGGCTTCTAATGTTCACTTGGCAAGGTAAGGCTTTCATAATTTTTTTGTTTTAAATATAACGAGGTATTCTTTATTAATAGGTATTAGAATTGACTATAGTCATAAGAGTTGAAAAGAATAATTTTATCTTTTTATTAGGGGTGTAAAAACGGTTCGCAATCTGTGAGCAGCGCAGAACCAGTTATTGTGCGAGCACGGTCAGATCAAAACCTGAGTCCGTAGCTCCCATTTTTGTGTATGGGCCTCCCTCAGAGCCTATGGACCGGGCCAAATTAAGGCCCACGACCCAAAAGCTTGTCCGGAGGCCTGCCCAAAAAGTAATCATTGGGCCTGACTCGGCCCAAGACCCACCCAACAGTCAAAAAAAAAATTTGAAGGACCCGAATCGCTTCGTTTATAAAATGAAAGGCCGAGATTAAGTAACCATTGGGTTTGGCCCAAGCTCGCCCGATGACTAGTTTTTAATTTTTTTAAAAACATATATATATATATATTCTATAAATAGCCCCCTACAAATTTATATATTTTTCCTATAATAAACTTATAATAATATAAACTATACACGTATCAATTAATAATAAATTTTTAATAAACTAATAAACAAAAAAAATATAAACTTATATAATATAAACTAATAAGTTATAAACTCATTCTAAATAATTAACTAATCAATTAATAATAATATATTATAAACTTATAATAATATCAATTATGATAAACTAATTTAATAACTAATAAATT
>JAOTRH010350630.1:0-36529 GCA_034768845.1 Heliamphora exappendiculata | reverse complement strand
TACAAGATCTATACCAAATACACAAATACGAATATAAAAGAATCCATACTTTCAACAAATACAAAGAAGACTCAAGGGAGAAACAAACCCCTCTTCTAACCCAAAATGGACACCTATCAATGGCTCTTCAAGCTAAAACAGCCTCTTCCATTCCTTCAGAAAATCAATTCTTTCTTATAAATACCCCCACAATTAAGCACAAAGGTGCAACTTTCCTTCTCATCTTCCTTTTTGTTGGCATCCTACCCACTCTCAAACGAAAAATTAAATCTGCCAAAAACATCATCTACTAAAAAACTTCAAAAGACGATCCCACATCTCTGTAGTGTAGGCACAGACAATAATTGACAAGATGGTCAATTAACTCTCCAGCCTCTTCGCACACACAACACCAATTGGAGCAAATAAGACCCTCTTCAAATTATCAAGTGTAAAAATCTACATATGAGCTCTTGCCTACACAAAGAAATCTAACTTGGCGAACCTAAATTCCTTTCCAAAGGAAGCACGACGGTTAAGGATCCAGCCAATAACTTATGGAAGGGCTTTACTGTAAACCTCTGTGATTGAACCTCTCCCCAACCCCGCCTTTCCCCAACTCATGATACTACAAAATAGCAAATAAATCTACAACCGCTTCCTCCCGATCAAGTGCCATTCTTCACAAAGAAACCAATCCAATCCCACACTACCACCTAATGAGTGGTGAGTCTAGTGAATGATAACTGTATCCAGCACAGAACTTCTTTATCCATAGTGATCTAAACAAGCTTGAAACAATCCTTGAACATTAACTCCCCCTAAGATTCGTCATGCTAGAATCTCACCCTAACATCTCTCTCCCACCTCCAAATAAACGTATTTAGAGAATCAATCACATTGTTTATGAATCCATCCCATGAACCATATGCATATCAAAAACTAACCACCAAAGAGCTCCATCAACCCACGGCCTCCCCTATTCTATCAAGTTTCCAAAGCAACATCCTAGCAAGATCTGATTGAATATTGTAAGTTTGCTAAATCACCAAACCTCTAGCATGAATTATATTAAAAGCTTTGTGCTCGCTGCTTTCACCATCTCTCCTAAAGCCAACTAGTGTTAGGGAGGGTTTCGATTTCGGTTTTGGTTTTAAGGCCCCATGCAGTCAACTGGTCAGGATCCTCTAAGAACCCTTAAAGTCCATGTGCAGATCTCTACACAATGATGGATTGGTTGATCCCATAGCCTAACAATGCCCTGGTTATATTGACCCCCTAACCAACCCAAACCAGACCAAACTAAGCCTTGGTCCGAATCAATTAGGGTGGGCTACATGAATCCTTTTACGCCATTCGGCTCTGTTAATGTCCATATTTTTAGTTAGTTTTAATAGATTCATATCTTTTCTTAATACGGCGTCCCATGTCAATTTAGATCTATCATTCCCTCTAGTGTTTTCATTACTCATAAACTTGTCGTCTTTTCTTACTACTGCATCAATTGGTCTACTTTGTATGTTTTCAAACCATCATAATCTATTTTCTTTTAACTTGCCCTCAATTAGTGCGAGCCCTACTATTCTACACCTAATTTGGTCTTTTCTAGTCTTACCATACATCAACCTAAATATTTTTATTTCCGCCGCACTCATCTTATTTATATAATCTTTCTTAACAACCCAATATTATGTCCTACATAAAATCGCTGGTCTAATAGCTGTCATATAAAATTTTTCTTTTAATCTTGTAGGTATTCATCGATCATATAAAATTCTGGAAGCACTCCTCTTGAACCAAATAACTTTGATTCTATGGGTTATATCATTTGCAACATCTCTATCTTTGTTAATAATCAAATCTAGAAAACGAAAATACTCACTCTTAAGTATCCTTTGATTTTGAATCTTTACTTTTTCACCATTAATAATCTTATTACTGCTAAAATTATATTCCATATATTCAGTTTTGTTCCTACTCACTCGAAACCCTTTTGATTCCAAAACTTCCTTCTACATTTCTAGCTTAGCGTTAACTCAACTCCTAGTCTCATCTACTAAGATAATATATACAAACAAACAACATACACCATGAGCCATAATCCTTAATATATCTAGTCAATTCATCCATAATTAAAGCAAAAAGATAAGGATTCAAAGTCGATCTTTGGTGTAATCCTATTGTATTCAGATATTCACCTGTTTCTCCTGCAGGTGATCTAATTATCGTGGCGACTCCATCATACATGTCTCTTGTCACATCAATGTACCCCTTTGTCACCCCATTTCTCTCCAACGCCCACCATATGATATCTCTAGGCACTTTATCATAGGCATTTTCTAAGTTTATAAAAACCATATGAAGATTTCTCTTATTTTTTCTATACTTCTCTATTAATCTTCTTAGTAAGTAGATTACTTTCATAATTGATCTACCTTGCATAAAATTAAACTAATTCTCTGACACTATTATTGTTAGCCTTAGACAATGTTCAATCACTCTTTTTTATAGCTTTATTATATGACTCATCAATTTAATACCTCTATAGTTGTTACAATTTTAAATATCTTCTTTATTTTTATATATAGTTACTAGAATATTCTTTCTCCACTCTTTAGACGATTTCCTAGCCATTTTTACATCTTCACAAGGATACCATCTGGTCGTAAAGCCTAACTGATTTCATTCTCTTCATTGCAGTTTTTACTTCAAACTTTCTTATTCTGCGATAGAACTTATATTCTCTAATTTCATCCGAGTTATCAGATTTCCCTTCTTCAAATATTTTTATATGTTTTTCGTTTAATAATTTATCAAAATAGGTTTTTCATCTTTTCTCAATCTCCTCATCCTTCACTAACACCATTGAATTCTCGCTTTTTATGCGTTTAAAACTAAAAAATAAAAAAGGAAGCATCCTTAGTTATCTCAAGCCACAACCTATGATAGAATACCTATGGTCAAAGTATTTATACCCTCTATTTTCACCATCAACTATAACCTAGTGATGTATTGATCTTAGGGAGGGCTTCAGCTTTAGCTTTAAGACCTCATTTGTTCAACATGTTAGCTAGGGTTGAAGATTGTTCTAGTGAATCTTTGCTCATTAAAGTATCCGAGTCTTCCTTTTCTTTTCTTTTCCATTATTTATTTTATTATTAATTTTTCTTAAGGAGGGGGGGAAGGGTAACCATAGGTCAGGTAGTTTTTGAGTCCAGTGAGTGAGAAAATTAAAAAAAAAGATTGAAAGGGTGGAAGAGGACATTGATACCTAAGGAGAGGGTTTACTTTGGTTAGTCCATTTTGTCTAGTGTAACTATTTACTGTTACTAGCTTCTCAACATACGAATTGTGTTTTAAATTTACATGTTTATTCTTTTGGTTAATAAGTAATTTTACATGCTTACTTTTTTTTACAAAGATACTTCCCCAAAAAAGAGGCTTCATCAAAAAATTTGCGTTACCTATCCTCTCATTATAATGGTATACATATTTCTTAAGATTTCCGGTGGGAGTGGCCAATAAAATTGAGAAATGAATGAGATTTTTTTTTAAAGTGGTTTCGAAGGGAAGAAACATAACTTGATTCGTTAGGAAAGGGCCTCCCTTGAAAAGAATAAAAGAGATCTTGTTGTAGGTAACATTGTAGCTAAGAATATTGCTTTACTTGGAAAGTGATAGTGGAGGTTTCCCATTGAATTTGATACATTATAGCATGGTATCACTGGGAGTAAGTATGGGATTTCAGGCTTACTGATTGGGACTCTGATGTGGTTAGATGTGGGAATTCTCAATGCCCATGGAAATCTATTTATCAAGGAATTTATCAATTTGTCGTGTTTGTTCAATTAAAAGTGGAAATGTGGAGACGATTCAATTTTGGGAGGAGAAATCTCATCCGATCATATGTTACCTTGCTTGTGTCCACTTTCTCATTCTCATAAGTCACAACGTCCCATTACTTTTATGACTTCATATCTTTGGATCCAATTTCTAGGAATTTCAGTTTTTTCTTTGAAATCTAAAAGACAGACCAATAATTTAGCTTCTTTATTTTCAATCCTAGAAGGTTTTTCTTCGTGCAATGGAGAGATTGGTAAGACAACAATGTCCATTCATTCATCTAGCTTATTGTCTTTTAAATCTTTCTTCAATAAAATTACTAGTAATCCAAATGCTCCAGTTTTTGCTTCTCATATGATGATTGGATTGCATGTGTGTTTCTTAAAGTTAAAATCATTGCATGGTCAGTGGCTCATTTGAAGCTTAATACTATTGGCGTGTTTCACAAAAGGATGCCCAGTTGCTATTCTCCTCCTCAATGGTGCATTATGTGTACGAGGTATGATGAGAGCATTGATCAGCTAATTTTGCATTTCCCTGTAGCTATGACGTTATTGCGTAGATTGTTTCAGTTGGCGGAGATCTATTTGGTAGACTCAGCTTCATGTGTCCAGGTGCTCGTCATTGATGATAGAGGTTTTGTATTCAACAAAAAGAGTTGACTTAGTTGGAGTAATGATATTTGCACAAAGCTTTGGGTTATATTTAATTGGAGAGAGAGGCGGGAATTTTTGAATTCAGGTTTGAAGAAGTATTACGGGATAAGATTTGTTATTTGTCCTCTTTTGGGGCTTCAGCCACAAACCTTTTAATCATGATTTCTTGGTTTTTGATTTATAAAGATAAGAGATCAATTCAAGATTTGTAATTTTGCTTCCGTTTATTTACTCTTTGGAGGGCCTCTTTCAACTCTTCGGACTTTTTGTACTTCTCTTTTTTCTTTTGATAAATTTTTGCTTGTTGCCAAATCAAAAACATAAAATAAAATACGAAGGATGTCATGCTTTTAAGTGTATGTATGATTGAGTTCCTTCATCTCATGGTGATTAACTTTACCAAGATCTCTACTTTTGTATATGCCTTCTGTATTTCCTCCTTAAATCTTACACCACCTCCTTTCGTAGGATTTCTAATCAAGACCCAAATATAAAACCAATAAAATAAGGACAAAAGAAGAAAAAGAATGTCCAAGATGATCACAAAGTCTTGAACTTCTGGCTAACTTAAATTAAACCAAGTTGAGAAAAGGAGCTTTTAATCACATTTTTATGCAGGCAAGTTAACATGGGGAATCAAAAACTAAGCCCTATTAATGGAGCGAGATGCAATGGGTTCACAAAGATAAACTAGCAAATATCAACGCGTAGATAGATTTTGAAATGGCGCACTACAAGCAGACTCATTGTCCATACCATCACCACAAAGAACACAACCCCTGCAAGTTGAGGAAAATAAAAAGATTAGGGGGCACAAATTCCTTGTAAGGTACATCTGATTACTTTTATCATCCAACAATCTAAAGTGAAATAAAAACACTATTAGCAACAATCCAACTATAAGAAAATGCAAATGTAGGGGCTTGTGATGTTTTGAGCAACCAATATTCTGACAAACATGTCATATGGAATTTAGTGTTGGGGCATACATACCAGACAGTTTAGTGCTGAATAAAAATTCCCCTTTAGGCAATTCCCATAAGCCAAGTTGACTACAAGAATTTAAAAGCCCTTAGCAGAGCAAATTATAGCACATTAACAAAATAATATAGAGAAGAACCAAAAGTGTAATGCGAGGCACACATCAGGGAAAAAAGGAAAAGGTTAAGAAGCGAAAAAAGCCATGGAATATTAAGCTGCAGAGGGTGCGAAAAACAGACATTCAGTCAATGAGTGCAAACTCTATTCACAATCAGTCAACAGAAAGAAGTGGGGAAAGAATGGGAAACACTATGGAGCGAGTTTGATGCAGTTTTCAGAAATGATATCCCCGAGCCATAGTTTATGAAATAGTGAAAATTGAGACATAGTGTCTTTTCGTCAACTAGCAAATTTGACCAGAAAAAAAAAGTACAAAATGTTATCATACTTTGGTGCTCTTGAAAGACTGGCCTTTTATAATTCAATTTATGGAAAACAATAGTTAGGGAATTTGGGTCAAACAAATTTTCAATCGACTTTCTGTTTACTGTAACTCGGACAATGGAGGAAGAGTTCCACAAATTTTCAATCCGCCTTCTGTTTCCTTTTAAATCGTCTGAACTATATATTCAAATTACGAAACAGGTGATTCTTTTCTACTTGTACCACACCACCACATGACAATTTCATATTTACCAAAAAGAAGAAAGAAGTCGGTCAAGAGAACAAGAATTTAGTTTGCCACCATGTTCCCAAAAATAATCGTATTTGTGTGTGCTGTGAGTGTGAGTGAAAGGGGGAGAGAAGGCACCAGCAAAGTTATCCCCAAACTTAGGTCACTCAAGAATAGAAATGATTGTTATCCTTGGACTGCTACAGATATTGAAAAATCCAAAACAAAGATACCGGCACTCACGTGACCTACATAAACAGCTTTTTAATATAGGTGACTGTCTTCCAAAAGAAACTTTACTCGTTTCCTACCAGTAAGTGGAAGTAGAAGGTTTGAGATTCCAAACTCAAACCATTACAGTTGCAAGGTGTGTCCCTCACAGTCATAGATAAAACAACTTTTAACAAATCAATCCAGATTCCCTCTTCGAATGATTAAAGCTGGGAACAGAAGGTATGCCTTTGGAAATAGTACCGCAGATAAAATGAAATTCAATCAGATCTCAGTCTCCAACTTCCATTATCCTGACTCCTCAGAATGTCACTAACCCCAACCAGCACAAAAATGATAAATAAAACTTACAGATCTAACATGCAATATTTGAAATTCCTTCCATAATATTACAGAACATTTCATCATTCACCTATACAATAAAGCCAACAAAACCACCATTTAATTGGCACCCCAGGGAATATTCAACCTTCAAATTTTGTAGGCAGCATGGACAACATCACTTTTTTTCTCTGCAATCTTTCAGACAAACATCTTTTGGCTCCGTTTGGTTTAGCTTATAAGCTATCTTTTCTTAACTCTTGGCTTTTAATAATAAAAAAAAGCCTAAGGTTAGTTGTGTGGTGCCACATATTGTTCAACAGCTTATTTGCTTTTTCGACCTATTTGGCCAAAAAAAAGTTAGCTTTTCTTAAGCTGTGTTGGAAGAGTTTTTTGGATTATCAACTTTGGATAGAAATGCCCATGAATTCACCAATTGCTTTTGGCTTATAAGGGCATTTTGGACAACCAGACAACAACAATGTTGTTTGACTGCCAAACATATTTGTTTTTTTCGCAGCTTATCAAAAGTGGCACCAAATGTCTTATCAACTTATTCAAAGCTTTTTAAGCCAATAATCTAAAAGGCTAAGTTTTAAGCGTTGCCAAATAGGCCAAAAATTGGATTGCAAAATTCCATCTTATGAGTCAATGCCATGGCTTCATTTGATTTCTCTTTGTCGAACAAATTCTTAACATGGGCAATTAGGAGATCACGAATGTTGTGAACTACTGCAGCTTAGCATGTATTCAAAGTCCCCAACATTGCATATTACTTGTAACGTAGAACATTGTGGGCTTTATTATGTAATAAATTGAATGTAGGTCATAGTATCTGAAGACATAAAAGGCACAACAATCAATTTTACTTATATAATCAAATCCAAAACAAGTTTCCTGATTTGTTTTCAAGTAAAAAACCATATTCAGTATTCTATTTCGCAATGAACTGAAAAGAATTGTATATTAGCGATAACCGAATTGAAATGGCATGTTGTTCAGTCAACAGATCTCTCAATAATAACATCCAAACGATAATAGATATGTCAATGAGTATACATGGAGGCAAACGGCATAAAGTGATTACCTAAACCCAGTGCCAGTATATTAGGAAGGGGACGCGTGCAGTAGAAGAGCACGTGAAACTGGATTGCAGTCAAAATCACAAAGAAAGCTTCAACTTGACAGCCAAACTTATTTCTTATCTGCTCTTTTCAGAGAATAATTTCAAATTAGTACCTTATCCAATGGAACACCAAAAGCAAAGAGAAAGAACCAAGGAGAATCTATGCACAGAAAATATTGATACTAATGCCAAGAAAAATGGTTTACACTTGCACATTTGTTATTTTCTTACTGTTTTCCGAGTTTTTTTTCTCTAATTTTGTTTCTCTAGCTGTATTTTTATCAAGTGTTCCTCATCCAAAAGTCTTTGGAGTATTTGCCAAATACTAGGCAGAAAAGAGAGTTCCCCATAAAAAGACCTAGAATTGACTTCGCCACTAATAAAAAAGTAAATCTATTACACCATACAATTCAGATCCATTACAGCTATAGTTTAAATATCAATTTCTTGTCAAACCCCTCACTGCCTCTGATTTGTCCTCCAGCAAACAAAATGAATCCTCCAAGGTTGGAGCTCTCAGATGTTTCGAAAAAGCTAAGCCCCACCCCTAAAAGCAGACACCATTCCTGGAGGTTTACAAAAGTTTAGACCACACTTAGTAATTGCAAAGGATACTCTGGCGCCCATTGAACTTGGGTTTCAAGGAGCCCAACCATCACACTACACAATGGTTTCAGATGAGGATTCGAATCATATTTGATATTTTTCAAACATGCAGGCTAATGTAGCCCCCATTAGACAAGTGCTCCTCCCCTTCCGAGAGGGATAATGTAATCCCAAGTTTGTAACCTAGGCCATTGTTGGAACATTTCCCCATTATGCTAGAACGTGGTGGCATCCAATGAGGTCCAAATTTTTTTAGATTTGAGAATGCAGTTGCAGGTAGAAGTTTAAAAGAAGGTGGGGGTTGGTGTTGAGGTTGATCCTGTTTGGCATTGCTTATTCCCTCAGCTTCTCTGCTTATAGCTTGGGAAAAGTTGATATGAGTGTTTGGGAAACATTGTTAAAAGTGTACTGCTACCAAGGATCAAAATTTCGTTTCGGTAGATTGTTTTCAGTCAGTTCAAGAATGGAAATGTTTTGGAAACATGATGGAAATGGATAAAAAAATGGAAACATAAGGAAACATGAATTAAAACAAATTTCTTATGCATTTTTAAGGATAGAAAATCAATAATTTAACACGTTTAAGTGCTATATGTACATTTTAAAAAATTAGATTATAAAAAACACACTAGAATTGGTTATAATACTTAATACTAAGTAAAAATAAAATGAAATATATCTTTTTTACACAAAATCATATAGGCACTAAAAAAAACAAGTATAAGAAAATGAGAAATTATAGTAGTAGTCGCTGAGATTTCAAGGAAACAAAAAATATTATTGACAATCTTTATAAAAAGAGTATTTTCTGATAATAAGGAAAAAGAATACATAATTTAATCGTGCTTGTTTTATTATTTTCTCGATCTCTCACTTCTCCTTCCTAATTTTTAGTTTCTCTAATAAAATTAAGATTTTTGTATTGCTATCAAATCTCTCTCTTAACAAAAAAGTGCAAACAAAAACAAACAGTGTTAGGTATTCCTAATAAGCTTGTGTTTGGACTAGCTTTTTTTAGTGGTTTTTAGGCTTTTTGGCTTTTTTGTAAAAAAATAGGTGTCAAATCATGGCTTTTTTGTGAGAAAAAAGTGAAAAAAGCTTGGCTTTTTTTGGCTAACCCAAACCAAGTGGCTTTTTTTTTTGCTTTTACGCCAAAAAGCTTGGCTTAAAAGCTAGGCCAAACACAGGCTAAGTTTTAGTGCAGTTCGGTACACGAAACTCCCGCGTATACTAGGTTCGGGAAAAAAGACGGACTACAAATGGTTAATAGTACGCAACCTTACCTTGCATTTGCAAGAAATTGTTTCCATCCCTCAAACCCGTGACCTCCAGGTCACATGGCTACATCTCTACCATTGCGGCGAAACAAATGTTTCGGTGTGTTTCGATCCGTTTTGGTGTGTTTCAACGTGCTTCAGTAGAAACAATGGAAATTCGACATTTCAAAAATGTTTCGTTTCAATTTCCTGAGAAACAGAAGCGTTTTGGAAGAACGAAATTTTTGTTCCTTGACTACTACTAACTAGGTAGATGATAGTAATACACCAACTACCATAGTCACAAATATGTCTATGAAATATCCAACATGCCCCAACATGTTCCACTTAACTACTAAACTGTCACTCTTCATTTGTAACCTGAGATGTCCATGGTGTTTGGCATTGGCGCATTACTGAAACTAATTGCTCATAGATTGTAATTGAAGTGATTGTGAGCATCTATCAAAAGTCGCTAGTGTTTGGAGGCCTTATAGATTTTAAATTGTATTTAACTGAAGAGACATACATGTGGTTTTGATCTCCAAATTACGATTATGCCCTTTGATCCCATTCCCAATGGTTTGCTTGTCATAGCAGGTAGCAACTTTTGTTTTCGCCTTTTTTTGTACGTGACATTCATGGAAGTTAATTACTAATATCATAGACTATTTGTAACTTATTATTATATTTTTTCCAAAAAAAAATATTCTACGTCATGTCAATATTTATCAAAAATATAAGTCTCGTCACACTTTTTAGCAGCGTAACACAATCTCTTGTTTTTTCCTCAAATTGTAATTATACAAGAAGCTTAAATGGACTGTCTTTTGTTTTAGATTTCACTAATTAACCGTATCCCCTACAAATGCACTGATTATTGGTGGACCATGTCGGCTTACCTCGGCACTGTCTTCTCCATCATTTGGAATCCATCGCTCATCTGTGTTCAACGTATGAAACTATGCATAGCTATTGTCGAACAGACTAGCTTGATTTGATTTGGTAGGTGTTGAATGGAATATTTTTTAGTATCGTCCATCTAACTTTCCAAATTCCAAAACTCTGGTCGATGGTAAACCTTGGTGATGAATAAATTTTACTAAAACGTTCTTGCTGATTGGTCAGCGAATGTCTATGTTCCTATTCTGCTTAAGTGATAATGTTACCCTTTACAGGGTGCTAGGTACCCCTTCATGTTTAAATATCAACGTACTCAAATGAACAAGCACTTATTATTATATTAAACAACGAAAATCCTTATAGTAATGGTTGTCATTGTACCTCCATCGGGATGTGGAAAGTTAGCACATGAGTTTCTCAGCGTGTCAAATAAAATTTGTGTTTCGTATGCACTACCCTCTCAACTCGCCAAGCAATACGTGAAGCACATGTCAAAATTGCAAATTGCAAATATATTTGGGGTCGAGTACCTTTTCCTCCTGATGAAATGAGCTTTCATATGTGGTAACACATCTGGTTTAATATGTGTCCCGTTAATGGCTCTAATACAATTTACCATCTAAATATTTATTTTAATATCCAAAGTTCATTATGAAAGAACTGCTCAAAATGAAATTGGTATTTACTAAATAATTATCTTAAAATATGAATAATATCAGGGAGTGTTCAAGATTCGTAAGTACACCCCCGCTCATCCCTTGAGGTCTAACCTGATTCGTAGCCATTTCAGTTCAGTTAATGCATCCAACATTAAGTGAAAATGCAAACTTATTAATTCCCTCGAGTTTTGGAACCTATTTTTAGTATTCCTATTGTTGCAACGTTAACCCAGAATCCATAAGAAAATGGCTACTTGCTCTTTCAGATTGACCTTCCGAGTCGATTTTAAACCATACCTAGACTATAGTAAATTACATAGTTCTACAAACACTACCATGCTCATCCATAACATTTGATAACATATTGTCAAGCTACCCTTTTCATACTCCCTCACCATGCGTAAACAGTGAGTTTAGATGTGCAAATTGACAACTTTAACACATTTGTTTTTATAAGTAGGTGACACCTGCAACGGCACCGGTAACCAATAAAGGGCTAGGTCCCCTATAATGGTCTACTACTACCTACGTCATACTTCAATAGTTCAATTCCTCGTAAAATGTCATCTTGAATATCATCATCGACATGATTGTATTTATCGGTTGCAAACTCGTCATCGTAACTATCATCCGCATCATCCATTATTTGTAAATATGTAGTGCAACTACATAGGTGAAGGAGTTGACGAAAGAAAATTCTAATAGAATTTATCAAAGGTTGCAGGGCTTGAATTACTAACTATATCAGTGTTCCAAAGCTTTCAACAAGTACTGCTTACTGGGGTGATCGAATACCAAGCAACATCACTCACCATGTACCAACCAAATAGTGGAATAACTTGTACAACACCAAATGTAAGGCCATGATCATTATCAAAAAATATAACTACAATCGCTGCTCTCATTTGAATTAGTCAAACAAGCTCACTCACATTAGTATTAGTCAACCGACCACACCACCATAGTGATTAAACATGGTGGGTGGTATTGTTGGGTAGTCAACCACACCCAAAGAGCACTAACTGTTGTTGAAGGCTTGGAACACCGATTGGTCCAATGTAGGTTAGTAATTCAAGCCTTGGAATCTTTAGCAAATTCTACTAGGAATTTATTTCTTTAGGTTAGTAATTCACCTATTAAGTTGCACTACATATTTTGAGATAATGGATGATGCATATGATAATTACAATGATAGAAACTATAATCACAATCACTTCTGCTACAATCTATAAACAACTAGTTTAAATAATGTTAAACACTTTCATTATATAGTGGAGGGTAGGCCAAGTTTGGACTTGCCCAAAAAGCTTAAGCTATTGAAGGAAGACTTGAAAAGATGGAAAGAGGAAGAGTTCAAGAATTTGGAGATAAGAAAAATATAATATTTAGCACAAGATGAGATGAAGTAAAATGGGGGGGTAAATAATGGTATGATAAGAAGAAAGAAGAGTTCGGGATGATTGCAAAATTGGAGGAAATTAGTAGAAGGTAAAAAGCTAGTGGCATCATGGCTCAAGAAGGGGAACATAAATAACCGCATTTACCATAGAGTGGCAAATACTTATTGTTAGATAATTACTTATATTTGTTAGGACCGTTTTGTAATTATTGTGATGTCTCTTATATAAATATTAATGTGGTGTAGAGGTTATAACTAAACCTTATTATTTTCTCATAATAATATTATTCTTTGCTCTTCAATCTTCTATTTTATCTTCTCCTTTAACCCTAAATCGCTACTTTACAACTCAATTTGGTATCAAAACATCCCGATCTCACTCTAGAACATGTCGGGAACATCTAAGACTTGATTCAAGGTAAACCAGAAGGGCTGACGTTGGTTCGTACAGATGATGACGTCAATATGACATCATTATCCGTACGAACCGACGTCGCCATCGTCTACTCCGATCGACTAGTTGGCATCATCTGAGATTTATGGTAATTTTTGTAAAATTTTTTGAAGTCATTTGATGGGTATTTTGAATTATTAAATGATTTTCAAAAAATTTCGAATCCTAAATCACGATTCGTTGATTGAAACTCCATATCTATTTTAACGTTATTCAAATCCCTTCGAGGGGTACCGAAATCATCTCTACAAGGCTTCTTGGACATTGATTGATTGATTCAAACTCCATTGACAAGGATTCGAGCTTCCACAGTGGCGGCGGCAAAACCTTAGGCGCCAACTTTTCATTTTTGGTTGCCGACTTGCTTTGTTTTCATCTCAAATCCCTTTTTCGGTGCTCGTAGACTTGATTTGGGCATTTTTTCTTCTGATTCAAAGTGAATAACTGCTTTCGATCTCGTTTGTAGTTCGTTTCGTCGACTTCTTGGGTTTCGGCCCCCCCTTTGCTACTGCTGGCGCGTGCTTTGTTCTTTTTTGCATTGTTCTTGCTCCAAGTTCCTTCTTTGCTGCCTACCTACTATCAATTTGTTCGTCTTCGATTTATTGCTTCAATTTATATCACATCTGGTTATTGGTTCTTGTTTGGGTTGTCTTGGAATCTTTTACTATGGCTTATGCCAAATCTCTCAATCTTAAAGATAATGATTTGCCCAAATGTGAGACCTCTAAATGGCTAAATGGTCTTAATTATTTAGCTTGGATATATACATTTAAAGTTTTTCTCAAAGGCAAGCAACGATTAACATACATCATGGATCATCTTCCAACAGCCTGTGATCCAAAAGCACTTCTTTACTTGGGCCAACTTCCTTGTTTGCAGAGTGCATATTGTGTTCAAATTAGGAATTTATGTATTGAATTTTGTTGATATTTACTTGGCAATTAGCGATGCCTAAAAATATATTACCTTTCAAATCAATTAAATTTTTTCGATAAATAAACATATCAACTTATTGATCCACTTTGATTTTGAGACTTCAGATTTAATATAACAAACACAGAAATCACAGAAGAACTTAATTTGTTGTTGGAGCAGTATGTAAATGTCGGAATTTTCTTAGAGAGAAATAAGTTACAAAAGTTGTTGAGGCACTTAATGTTGGAAAGTTTTCAAATGGGCAAGGCTTAAATCAAGAGACCAGTTTTAAACATTATGGTGAAACGCGTTTCGACTAGCACTATCTATCGTGCCTTAGTTAGCTAGATTAATATGTTTTCGACAGTGATTGATGTGCTAGAATTATATTAGAAGATTTTCAAAATCAAAAACATTAGAGATGCACATATAGGCTTTTTTACTTATTGTCAGAATTTTTTGTAGAAATATACATTACAAACTTTTGTAGTTAGTAATGATTGTCAATAATTAGAGCAACATATTATTGTTATTGGGTTGTGGGGAAAAAATTCCAAGCTTAAAATTAATAGGTGTCCCCATGCTAAAATTCCTGCCTCTGCCACTGCCTGGTTCTACAGTCATGTGCTGGGAAGGGTGGAGTAGGTAGTGACCTAAATGTGTTTGTGAGCATATTTATGGTAAATAATGAATCTTAAATACATATATACTAAGTTTGATGAAGGATGACAAACAAGAAAAAGAAAAAAGTATGTACATACCTGAATGCGAAAAAACCGGATTGTCCACAATATGATGCAACCTAATACCAGACGAACTAGACAAAACAAAATGAATAAATAAATATTTTTTAAAAAAAATCCATAAATAGCCTCAAAATATCAAAAAGTTGAGATATAAGTTATAAAAGAGAAAAGATAATATACCAAATGAAAAAAGAGCAAAGAAGATTCGTAAACCAAAAATTTTATATGAATAAAACCACTGAAAATATAAACAGCAACCAGCTTACGTAAGGGGGCCATGATTCATAGAGAATATAATGCAACTCCATAGAGCAATAAATGACAATAATCACTCCTCCAACTATTAAGATCAATATCACGAAACGGGCAGGTGGCAAGAGGGAGCAACAGGATTTACAAATGATCTGAGAAACTAACGTAGGGTGGATTAGGAAATAAGGGCCTCAGTCAGCCAGTAATAGGAATTGTGGTGGGTTTTGGTTATGGGAAGCTTCAAGAATTAGGGTTCCAAGAATTGTGGTAGGTTTTGATTATGGGAAGCTTAAAGAATTAAGGTTCCAAGAGGAAGATGAAACAATTAAGGGATACAGCGGAAAAATGCTGAAATTTGGCTTGATTTCCAAAATTCGTAGTTAAGAGCTTTTAAGATCTAGAACACTTTGAAAGCTTCAACAGCAACAATATTAGGGTTTTATAGGTCAATGGAAGAGCAATAGATAGCGAACGGTTGATTAAACTTCAAATGGAGAGGATTTTGAGACTTGAAATGTGCATTTTTGGGAGGCTGTGAATTGTAACCCGACGATAGTGTTGGTTAATTCATGCAAAAAGACAAGAAGAGAGGAAGATGTAGGACTCACGTTCAGACAATCACTATCTAAATTCTCAAAAGTCAACTCGCAAGAATATAAAAAGTTCATGGACATTCGTAGTTGCTCGAATTTCCTAATTCCAAGACTAATACTAATTATCAAGTTGAATATGCTAACCATAACAATAACCATTCATGAGAGCCAAAAGTATTATTTGACCAACAATATAACCCATGGGCAGCTCCTAAAACCCAAGTCCAATCACCAATGATTTACAAAATCACCAAAATCTAACATCAAATAAAAACCATAAAATCTGTCCAGCAGCATTCTAACCTCTAAAATACACAAACCTAGGACTCAAAATAACCCTCTGACTATAACTAAATAAAGCTCTAGGCATGTTTCACATGAAATTCCAGGCTGTTCCATTTCTTCTTACCATGGTTGCCCTCGGAAAGTTAAAAGGAAAGGTCAACCTCTTATAAAACATGGTTATAGAAAAAGTCAAATGTAGAAATATTAACACGGAAACATATGCAAAGCCTCAAATTTCAACAGAAACCAATACATGTGTGTTGAGAGTGTAATAGTAACACCAACTATTGCTTTCCATTAATTATGTGTGCAGGGATACATTTTCTTTTACCTAGCATTCTGTGAAATTTAAAAGATATCTATTGTAGCAATTTGATTGCACGTCTATATTTTCTTACGATTCGATTTATGGCATGATCATGATTTAACTCGCTATTTCTTGCTTAATCAGTCCATTTATTCAACAGAATCTCTGGTTTTTAGCCAGCAACATCTTATCTTTATCACGGTAATATATATATATATATATATATATAACCCACATGACACACATCAACATAATCAGTGGCAGGCATCTGAGATAAAAGATATCATATACCCATGCTCAAGAATCTATCAAACTAACCTGCAAAAAGGCTATAAATCTTTGGGAAGTGTAACAAACTCATCACTGATACCAATGGAGATGCCAAGATTGATACAAATAAGGCACCTATAAGAAAGAAAGTACTCAATGTGAACCAACTTTAACCTTATCAAAAAACGGCATTCAAATAGTAAATCAATTTAACTATAACCTTCTTAAAACATTGCATTATTATCAGTAAATCAATTTAACTTCGTACCTATACGAACATTGCATTATCTTATTTGTTATGATGTTATACTCAAATAGACTATTAAAAAGATAATGAAGGCCGCTTTTTGGATAATATGAAGTATAATGAGACAGCCTAACGTATCTTTGGTTAAGACTTGTAATTATTATACATTTCTTTTACATATTGGAATGGCCCATAACTTGGGCATTTGCTTAGGTAAATAACTACACCCTTCAAATCCAAAGGGAGAAATGAGTTGGTAAGAGACCACACCTAAAGAAATAAAAGTATTGGAGATATTAGCACAAGATAACCATGGTTCTTCGCCTGTCTATGCGTAGCGGGGCATACATAGACCTGAAATTTTTTTGCAAGGGGTTTCACTTCATCAAAAAAATAATTACACTGTTCACTACTATTTATAAATTATCAGTTTTGCTTCCACTTTTATATAAATGAATCGACGATAAGCACTGACTAGACAATATCACTTGTCCATTATACAAGCATGCCTTTGGTAGCTTCCGATGTACTTTAAATAAATCAATGATAAGCAATAACTAAACAAGATACATGAAGTATATCGTCTTCTCTTTTTTGGTATAAGAGAGGGGGTGATCTAAAATGAAAGATTTTTCTTGTTTCTATACCAAATCAAACCAAACTAAGCGTTCATCCCAATCAATTAGGGTCGGCTACATAAAATTTTTTACGCCATTCTACTTTGTTAAAAATTATATCTTCAATTAGTTTTAATAGGTTCATATCTTTTCTTAACACAGCATCCCATATCCATTTAGGTCTTACCCTCCCCCTAGTATTTTCGTTACTCATAATCTTGTCGCTTTTTCTAACTATTGCATCAACTGATTTACGTTGTATGTGTTCAAACCACCTTAACCTATTTTCTCTCAACTTTTCCTCAATTGGTGTAACCTCTACCATTCCATGAATCTTTTCATTCCTAATTTTATCTTTTCTAATCTTACCACACATCCACCTTAACATTCTCATCTCCACAACACTTATCTTATTTATATGATATTTCTTAACAGCCCAACATTCTGTCCCATATAAAATCACCGGTCTAATAGCTATCCTATAAAATTTTTCTTTTAATCTTGTAGGTATCCGTCAATCACATAAAACTCTAGAAGCACTCCTCCACTTGAGCCAACCAGCTTTGATTCTATGGGTTACATCATTAGCAACATCTCCATCTTTGTTAATAATTGAACCTAGATAATAAAAATATTCACTCTTAGGAATCTGTTAAATTAATCTATACTTTTTCACCATTTATACTCCTATTACTGTTAAAATTATATTCCATATATTCAGTTTTATTTCTACTTATTCGAAACCCTTTTAATTCCAAAACTTCCCTCCATATTTCTAACTTAGCGTTAACCCCACTCCTAGTCTCATCAATTAAGACAATATCATCAGCAAACAACATACACCATGGGATCTCATCCTGAATATTTTTAATCAATTCATCCATAACTAAGGCAAAGAAATAAGGACTCAAAGCCGATCCTTGGTGTAATCCTACTGTAATTTGGAATTCACTTGTTTCTCCTGCAGGTGATTTAATTGTCGTAGCAGCTCTATCATACATGTCTCTTATCGCATCAATGTAACCATTTATCACTCTATTTCTCTCCAACACCCACCATATGATATCTCTAGGCACTCTATCATAGACTTTTTCTAAATATATAAAAATCATATGAAGATCTCTCTTCTTTTCTCTATACTTCTCTATTAATCTCCTTAATAAGTGGATTGCTTCCATAGTTAATCTACCAAGTATAAAGCCAAATTGATTATGTGACACTGTTATTATTAGCCTTAGACGATGTTCAATCACTCTTTCACATAATTTAATCATATGACTCATCAACTTAATACATCTATAATTGTTAAAATTTTGAATTCTCCTTTCATTTTATATATAGGTACCAGAATACTCTTTCTCTACTCTTCGGGTATTTTCCTAGTCATGCACCATTTCTATGTCTCCAATCCCAAGTTTAATTAGAATTATCCTATCTCCATTTCGCGTGACTGTTACTATATTATCTTGAAAGTATTTAGCTATTATTATTCCTTCACCATTTTTGTGTCTCTCTTTCCAAATGTAATAGACTTTACACCTTATATTATCTATTTCTTTTTATTTCTCCCCTACCTATTTAGTCTCTTGTAAGCACGCTATGCTAGTTTTTCTTCTAATCATAGTATCAACTCATTCTATTGTTCTACTTGTTAAAGTTCCTATATTCTAAATTGTTAATCTAAACCTATGGTCCCGGCTAACTTTTTTTACCCGCGTCCATCCAAGAAAACGCAGGAATCCTTGCTCACTTTTCACCACACCCGAGCGCTGGTGTGGCACCTCTTACCAATTTTTCGAAACGCCCAAAGGCAAGAGCAACGCGTCGCTTAAGGGGAATGCCCTAGCATTGACACATAAATTTATTGAATTTATGTTCACAGAAATCTAACAAGTTTTTTTACGTGCTGGCTGTAAATTCATTGGGTTTTTTTTACTTGGGTCTTCAGGTTCAATACTGCAGCGCTTACCCATTCCCAAGGCGCTGCTATATAATTGAAAAGTAACAAAAGTTGTTGTTTCACTTGCTGTCCATATATAGAAAACAACCAATTTAGGTACTTCCCTTGGATTTGGAGAAAAGGTATGTCTTAGTGCCTTACTATTGGTTTTGGCTGCTGTTTACTTGCTATGTTTCCAGAGTTGAAATGTTCACAACTTTATTCTGTGTAAGATTTGTTTATTTGTTGCATCGATTTGCTTATTTGTTGTATGCCCTTTTTTCTTAAGTAAGTTGCTGGTCGCCAGTATCGGTGGGCTTTGAACGACTAGAGCAAGGACATACAGAGGGCCACTGTTTTTCCGGCTGATGTGGCGGAGGTTTGTGCATCACTCTCAGCTCCTACCAACATTGCATGTTCGCAGCAGAACCCATTCCAGCCACTTCAGGCTGACCAGCCACAGTAAGTACTGCATTTTCCACTCAAAAGCGCCATAAGGTCTTGATGCCTCCAACTAGGTTTATCCATCTTCCTAAAACCTAACAAATTTTCAACTCAGGCAATTAAAAACAAATGTATAGCCAGTTAAAAACACAACCAAACAGATAAAAGTTAAGTAAAAACTGAAGGAAACTGGATTTAGCTTTGGTTTATTCCAATATCACAATTCACAAGACCTCAGTGTTCTATGCAGTCAAATTTGAAGAGATTTTCTCACTTTTTTGCCCACCAGATTAAACATTCTTATATATAATTTGTTAGGCAGCATGCACATCTTTATTTAGGGCCACAGAAATCTAACCATGATAAAAATACATTAAGATCTGATAGGCAGCAAGGACATGACATGTGTGTGCCCGGAACAAAAAAAGTTCAGAGGAGTCGAAGAGGAAAGGGAAAAAATAAAAAGAAAATAAAAAAGCATCCTAAAACCAGAGAAGATTGGATTAAACAAAAACGGAAAACTTACCAATGAATGTTCGAGGAACAACTCCAGGAAACTCCAAATGATCATACTGGTATTACAAACAAAACATCACAACCTGACAATTAGGTCAAAATTCACTTACAATCCAATGCAAAATAGCACATAAAAGAAGTCAAAGAAACAGAGTAGACTTACATCGTCTAAGTGATGCCGATGATATAAAAAATCGTGCATTGCCTACAACAAGAAAGAGTTAATTCGGTTTTGAATCTTGGTATAGAGAATTTCAATTACTTAATTAAAATATTTGTTTGACAAACATTTAATAGAAGCTTTAAGACCATGTTTGTTCACAAGAACAAAGGTTAGAATGGAATGGATTTTCCGATAGAATGCATGTTCCAATGTTTGGTTTGCCAAAGATAATGAAATGGGCATTTCAAATGAAATCATCATTCACCAATTTAGGTGAATGGGCATTTCCAAGAATGACGATTCCATTCCTTTCCTACTTTTGGTGAGACCATAATGTACCATTAATGCTCCACGCATTTCGCGCAAAATTAAATTTCACCAAATACCATGCCGTGGCCTAGCCACCTCGCCACCACCGCCACGCAACACCACACTGCTTTTGTCGCCACCAATCACACTGCAGCCACCACCACCACCACCACCAATACTTAACTGGTAACATCAACTCACCAAAAACTTGACACTTCATATTTTATTTTATTTTTTCCCTCTCAATTGCTACAACCAACTTGCCAGTCGCCACTACCTTTTAAACTTTCATATTTTTCTCTTGATTTATTTTTTATTGGTTTTTGAAAGGATATTTTCATATGCTTCCATTATCATTGGTTAATTTGAAAAAGTTGAATTTTGTAAATATGTAATATGTCTACAAGGGCATATGCATGCATATATACATGAACAGATGTAGCCATCAAAAGGCAGGTTAAACAAACTTGGTCATTACGCAAAGTATGCACGGAGGCCCTGAAGCAACGGCTTTCTAAACCCAATTCATTGCTTGTTCGAAGCTAAAACGAAAGCCATGAAACAAAAACCTACTCCTGCAGCAATTGAGGACGTCCTTTATAGGACTGGAGACTCCATTCTTGGATTGATTCTTACACAGTCATCAAACATTGAAATTGGAATGGAATCATAGAATGGTTACTGTTCTTCATTACAAACTTATTACAATCTTGACTCCATTCCTGCCTAAAATCATTCAATCTACCCAATTGCTATACCCTAAAACGAAAGAAACGAGAATATTCATAAGCTCAATTGACTGGTGCTTTTCTTATCCTGGGCATTGAATAAAAGAAAATGAGGATGAATCTTACAGGGAAAGCAGTCCGTTTGGTTCACTAGAAAACAAAAAGAAAGTTCAAGAAAACAAATAATTCGAGTTCTTGATTGGGAAATGAATGTACCTGAACATTGAAGCTTTCTTCAACCTTAGTGTAAGGAACCATGAAGACGTAAAACGCAGCAATAGATCCCAGAAGCAGATCATAACCTATAATAGACCGTTGCAAACTAATTTTAGCTGGTGCCTATCAAATCATATATGTACAAAAACAAATAGATTCGAATCGAGTATATATATATTGCGTTAATTTACCATAAAGCTCCAGAAATCGTGATGACTGACGAACCATACTGCGAGAGCGAGGAGAAAGCGAGAGTGTCGGAGCGTGAAACCGGAGGAGCTCTTTTTTGAGCTGTTCTTAATTTTGCTATCTATATTTATATTAAGAGAGCTTTTAGAATGGCGAAACTAAAAAAATTTGTATTTTCAAATTCTTTTTGTTTTTAAAATTAACAAAATATTTTATAAAATGATTAATCTAGATATTTAGTTTTAAAAAAAGTAAGAAAAACTTAATTAATGGTATTTAAAAGGAAATTTTATTCTTAAAAATTTTTTACTTTTAAAATTTAAAATTAACAAAATATTTTATTAGAGCGTGATATGGCGAATTTTAAAAATCTTGCATTTTTTAAAAAAATTTATTTTTAAAATTAATAAAAATTTCTACAAAAAGACTAATTTAGATATTCAGTGTAAATGAAAAAGAAAAGTGAAAAATACTTGATTAATGGTATCTACAATGAAATTTTATGCTTAGAAATTTTTTATTTTTAAATTTTAAAATTAGTAAAATATTTTACAAAATGAATAATCTATATATTTAGTATAAAGAAAAAAATAAAAAACAATTGTTGTTCGAATCAAAATTTTAAAGATTTTTTTAGACAAATCAAATGGTAGTCTTTTTTCGTGATTGAAAAATTTATAATTCTTTTTTCTTACGTGATTAAAAGAATTTAACCCATGAAAGACATAAAATATTCTTTTATTAATATTTTTTTCAATAAATTATATAATCAATATTGTTTTTTCTCAATTTAATTAACAACTATATGTTTATGGTCAAATCTTGATATTCAAAATTTATAGAAAAAAATCTAAAATTTTTCATCTGATTTTTGGAAGATTTCCTTGAAAGATATTTTCTAAGAAATTTGTTTAAAAAATATTTTTTAAGAAATTTTCTTAAAAGAGAATCAAGTTTATCTTAGGATGTTTTTTAGAATTTTAGTAAAGTACATTTTTATTAAAGTTTTAAACAAATATTAACTATAAAAAAAATTTAATTCACTCATTTTTTTATATTTATATTGTTAAAATATAAATAAATAAATACACAACTAAAATAATTCGTCTAAATTTTTACTCAAACATACAAAGTTTGCTCCACTCGCAATAGAAAATACGTAATCTAATCTATTTTATTCATGTCGAATTTATTAATTCGTTGAAGTTTAGAGACTGGTGGGGATGTAATAACTGTACTTGACACACTAAATATTTTAAAATTTTTAAATAAGAAAAAATATATAGTTGAATTTTTTTTGGATAAAAATAATATTTTCATTATTATCTAAAAAATACTAATAAAATATTGAATAAATGAGTTTTGTCTTCGGGCCCTGCATGTTGTTATCCCTGCAGCTACAATGAGAGATATATAAAGAGTTGAAAGAATTTAGAACGATTTATAGATCACTGAGTGTTTGAAGTTTATAAATAATAAATAAATTTAATAGAACTTTTAATACAAAATATTTAATATTATTAAAAATATAAACATTTTTAAAAGTTACGTATATTTATTTAGTTGATCAGAGAAATAAAAAGTCCTTCATATTAAAATAATTTTTATTTTGTTTTTTGTACTTTAATTTGATTTTAAAATTTTAAAATATTTTTTTAATAGATAAGGGGTTGAATACTTAAAAAATTATATATGGTTATTTATTTGTTAGTGTATTAAAGGTAAAAAAACAAAATACGTTTAATAGAATTCATCATGTCATTTTATAATTGCTTATACTTTAATAAAAACTAATAAAAATAAAATTATACTTTATCTAATGAATTTAATTAAATTACACCATTTTTAAAGAATATTTCTTAATGTTTTAAATATTATAAAATATAAAATAATTTATTTAAAATTTATTATTTTTATTTCGTACATAACATGGGTTTATGCTAGTAATAATAAATTAAAAGTTAGTTTCTGGAAGAAAAAAAGAATCGGCATTTACAGCATGCGAGATGCCCAGTTGCTATCGTCTGCTAAATTTCATTTATGCATTTCTTTAAACATTATAAATGTTTGGTAAAGTTACTTTTTGTAACGTTTTGTTTTATATTATTAATTTTATTTATAAATTATAATATTTTTTTAATATTCATAATTTATGTTAGTAGTTATAATTATTTTTTTTCTACTTTACTTACAAATTATAATCTTTACTAAATATTTATAATTTTTGCGACAAATTATAATTTATAAACTACTAATTTTAGTAATCTCAAACGCAACTATTATTGTGTTACATTTACAAAATTTTAATGTGTAATTACTACTCATGTATTTTTAATTTATTTTGATAATTCATACCATTTCTTCTCTAAAACTCATTAAGAATATTATTCATGTGAAAAAACTTAATTGATATGGTATAAATAACTAACTATTTAAAGATATTTATTTTAAATTAAATAAATAATTTACTCTTAAAATCACTCACGCTAATAAAATAAATGGGCATTCAGTCAAAACTCTAAAAAAATACACAAAATTCATCAACAAAAGTTTTAATGCGTAACATTCAATTGTGTAATTTTTTTCAAAAATACTCTACAAATAGATAAATTTATCTATTTTACATAACAAATAAATAAATTTATCTGTTTGATATTTATTTATTTAATATGCAAATAGATAAATTTTATTCTTTACATGTGTTTTCAATAAAAGACAAATAAATTAATTTGTGTTCTTTATATATGTTTTCAATAAGACAGATAAACTTATATGTATTCTTTACATGTACTTTCAATAAAAAAATACATAAATTTATTTGTATTCTTCATACATGTTTTAAAAAGATACAAATAAATTTATCTGTTTTATGATATTTTTGTTCTAAAAGAATCTTGCGTGTTAAAACTTTTATGGAGATAGGCATTACTCGTTAAAAAATCTTATACTAAATGAAAAATAGTAAACAGTTTATAAATTGGCATGTTCACCAACTTTTCGTAAAATAAATATTAGTTGATACTATATTTACAGATATCCAATTATTCTAATTTTTACATAGATAATCTTTTTAATGTGGTCAATAAGATAAATACCTCGAATCATCGATATCATCTTAAGATGAATCCATAAAAATTAAATTTATTTTCCATTTTATTTGTCTTTCTTTGACTAGAGTTTCGTCTACTAAATTAATTTTAAGCCAATTTATAATTGTTATTGATACACTTTAAGTTTATTTCGATAATTTATACTGTTTATTTTGTAAAACACATAGAGAAAATAATCAATGTGAAAACTTAAATTGATTGAATATTAATAACTGAGTTATTTAAACATATTTATTTGAAGTACAATAAATGGTATATTCTAAAAATTCAACATACCATTAAAATTAATATTATAAAACACTATATCTAAAAAAATTTAATCAGTTTAATTTTTTACATGAATAATTTTTTCAATTAGCTCTACAAGATAAACGGTTAGTTAGTTTGGAATAAACCCATAAAAATCAAACTTTATAGTTTACTGTGTATATAATATAATGAGGGAGTTTTATCTATACTTTTAAAAGAAAATAAAATAAAATAAAATACCGTACATAGATTATCCGAAACAATCTGTTTTCTTCTCTAAAAAAGTCCATGTAAAACAGCATTTTTTTATCTGATTGTTTTAAATAAATCTAGTTATTTACTTTATGCTAGTACAAACTTTGATACTTTTAGTATTATCTTTTCATGAGAAATTAACAAACAAAACAAACTGGATAAAAATAATTGAAATAAAACGAAAAAAAGGCACTTTGAAGCTTTTTTTGTGATTTTTTCATCTTTTTCGATTTTAAGTAAAACGTCTATATTTTTAATTTCTTTTTTTTGTGACGAATCTGATGAAATGTATAAGTAAAAAATTTAGACTAAAAAAAAAAAAAAGAGTTAACATAGCCTAACCTCGTAATTGACATCTCTAAATGGTTAACTTCATATTAAAAAAAAAAAAAACTTTTAATCTACAGTGTTTGTAATCTCTAAAAAGTCACTAATTTTTTTATATATTTTTTCAAGAAAAAATACTTATATATCCCTAACAGTATAATATTTTTTAGAGTAAAATAACTATAGTAACGTCAACTTAACCCACAAAAACTAGAAAAAAATCTTGTCAATATTCAAAACACTTCAACTTAAAAGCAAATAATAAGGACATATTAGATATTTTAATCAAAAATAAAATATATATATTGTAAAAAATTATTTTAAACAATATAATTATTATTATTTTTAAAAATTAAATTTTTTAAAAGTCAAATTTTATGGATATCCCAAATATAACCTTAATCTTCTAGAAGCCAATTTTTTTTTTAAACATTCACAAAAATAACTGAATGTACTTGCATACTATTTTTATACTTTAGAAACTCATATCAACCAATAAATCGTATGCAATGCGAGTCCAGTCACCAGTTATTTGTAATAAAGGCATAATAATGCATAGTTCTTATATAATAATATAGGTATCATTACATCTTTTTATATTAATTTTTGCTAATATTATTAATTTTGTGCTCAAACTTCTTCTTTTTTTTTCATTGCATGAATTAAATTTGATATTAAAAGATGGTATTTGAGAGCTTAAAAAGCATTTAAAAAATATTCAGTTTTAACATGTGAATATAACTTAAAATAAAAAAGGCCTAAAATCCCCCTAGTTTTCCACGTACTCCAAAAGCTAAAATTAGGTATATCTACAAGGCGTGACATATATTGTACCTGCGAGATTCCTCAGGTTTGTCGTGTTTCAACTCTTGAATCTGAATTCAAAGGCCAACACGGCAAGTCGGCAATCTTGTCTCCCCTTAGATCTTCAGTTGTATTCTTAACTACCAAAACACAAACTAAGTGTGAGCTTAGTTCTTTCATTTTTCCAACCTTATCTGGCTACCTTCTCATTTTTATGGTTCCCACAAATAAGTACAAACCCTAATAAAACTGAATGATGTCGCGTATTGGCGGCCGGGTTATATATATATATATATATATGCTACAGAATGAACCTAAAAAGTAAAGAAGGCGTAGGCTTCTAATGTAATTAGAAAAATTTACTTCAACCGATAAATAATTTTCTAAAAACATAAATTACAAATTATACCACTAAAGAATTGTAATTGCACTCCCGTCTTATTCTAAAAATCGAACTTTTGAGCTTCTGTTATTAAATACTTATTATTCTTCTTACGTTAAGATTACAGATACCTGTCAATTAAATTAAATTACTAATAATTATATTTAATTGACTTCTTTTATAATTTCTTAAAACCTTTCATTTAACTTATTTGATAAGTCGAATTTATAAAATTCACCTGCAGAGTTTGACATAATCAAATCTTATAACTATTATTAAGGGGGTATCATCAATCCCTACTTATGACGTGAATTTCGTCAATAATTAATATCTAATCATATAAGTAATGTCGTTATCCAACTCATTGGGATTATAGACTCTAAAAGATTGCGTCATTTAATGAATTAAAATAACAAACATTAAATATACGTATTTAATAATTATTTTGAGATTAATAGTATAAGCACTCACAATAATCATGGGATGTAAATTAATTTATACAGTCAGTATAAAATTAATTATTCTAACTTGTTCCTGTTCAATACACACAAAGTGTACCAACACAATAAATCTGAACTATAGTAAAAATATATATAATTTCTCATAACCAAGACAGATATACTAAAATAATATGTTACAACCATGTTGATGGTGTGTCTAATTTCATCTAAGATTGTGAACTATAAACTTATAATTTATAATAATCGATAATTTGACAATTTGTATGTAAGCCGAACTTTACACACCAGAATAATTATCATGTGAAATTAAAGACACACATGCACAGCATTGAATAAATAATAAAATGCATACATTGCCCGTACATATTTTCATTAAAATGAAAAAATTAATAAATAAAAATAATGCCAAAAATTTAACACATAATTTTTAGTAATACAACCCAAACAGAACTTGGTTCCAAACTAGCGGGAGACCAATATATTGGTGTACATGAAGGTTTTACCACCAAGGTAGAATAAAAAATAAAGGTTATACAACTAAGGTAGAATCAAAAATAAAAACTAGTCGAGTACTCGAGGAGTATTCCACTATAAAAGAACAAAGAATAGATTCTTGTAAAGAGGACATAATGTGATAGAAAGAAATAACCTCACATAAAGTAAAACCGAGAGAGTAAAACATGTGTAGAGACACGGAATAACCTAAAATGATATATTGAATAAATTTATTATCTAGTTTAGTACGAGTTAGACAACGATTATAGACGAAGCAAGTACAGCTAAACACCCTATGTAAAAAAGAAAAAAAAGGATGATCGGGCTAAGGAACCATGAAAAGGAGCCGAATCATACAAAATTTGACTAAGAGTGTGATAAATGAGATAAACTGTAGTAAGTACAGCCTTATGCCAATAAAACTTAGGTACGTGCATGCGAGAAAGAAGGCAACGAACAATAGGCATAAATGGTAGTTTTTACATTTTGTGACGTGGTTCTCTTCGGGAGTGTAAGGACAAGTAAATTGTTGTAGAATATTCTTTTGATTAAGGTGGGAACAAAATGCATCGAAAATGTACTCACCACTATTATCATATCGTATTTGGTGAAAACAGTGTTAAATTGAGTTTTCACCATATGAAGGAATTGAAGAAACATGGATAACATATTAGATTCTTTTAAAAAATATAAATAAGCCCATGTGCATTGAGAATGATCATAAAAAAAGTTATATAATAACAATATCCAGATAAAGCGATAATCGGGGAGGGTTCCCATACATCTAAATGAATGGGATAAAAAAATTTAGACACATGATGCATGCGAATAATATAATTAGTGCAAGAATGTTTAGAGGGTTCACATGTCACACAAAGAAATATTGAAATTTATGGTATTTACAAGTTTTAAAGAATGGAGAAAATAACAAACACAAATATTAGAAATTTGCATGTCCTAAATGGGCATCACAAAGGCCTAAAATTTGAAGAGAAAAAACATTGAATTTGGACTCTGGAAGAAGTAAGCTAGGGGTGTAATTTTGGCCTGACCGTGGCTCGGGCATGCCAAGCCGGGTCCTAGCCTGACTGACTCCCGCCAAAAGTTCAGGCCGGCCCCAGTAGAGCTTTTTGGGGAGAGGAGTCAGCCCAGACCCAGGGGCATAGGACTTGAGCTTAGTACTCGAACCTCGGGCCTCAGACGGGCTTTTGCGAGCTTTTTACTTTTTTATTCTTTTTTTTTGTTTTTTTTAATTTTTTGAGTTGCTATATAAGACTATTAATTGTTACATTTATATACTTTATAGCTTATTATAAATTTATTTATTAGTTTATTATTTTATTATAAATTTATAACTTTATAAGTTTATTAGTTTGTTAATTACTTAGTCTATAAATTATAAGTTTATAGTCTAATATTAGTTTATTAGTTTATTAGTTATTTTATAAGTTTATAGTCATATTAGTTTATTAGATTATTATATAAAGTTATTATATAAGTTTATAAGTTTATAGTCTAATATTAATTTATTAGTTTATCAGTAGTTTATTAGTTTGTTATTAGTTTGTTATATAAGTTTATACTTTATTATTTTATTAGTTTATAAGTTTATATTTTCTTATTTATAATACATAAATATGATATGTGAATACTTTAAGTAATTAAATGCAACATAAATTTTATTATTCAAAATTGAAAAGTATCAAATTACATAACTATTATATTTCAAGCTTTACAAAATGGGTGAGCCTCGTGCTCGACCTCCACCTCGGCCCGGCCCACAGGTTCAGGGGGTAGGTCCAAGCCCGAAGAAGGGGTAAACGGGCTAGAGCCAGGCTCAGGCTTCTTATGGGCAGGGTCGGGCCAGCACAGTGACAAGCCTTGGGCGGTCCTTGGACCGGCTACGAGTCTCGGGCAATTTTTATACCCCTAATGTAAGCCAACTTTTGTCACATATTGAGAAAAGAAAATTTCCGATAAAGACAACCATGACACAATTTTGTCATTTGATCCAATACCAAGAGAAATATAGTTGGAGAAAAATGCAATCAAGCTAATTGCTATTGAAAAAATACTAGTAGTGCCTCAAATTCCCAAACTAAGATACATATAAAAAGAAGTGTTACCGCATCGACAAATTATAAGACCGAAGTATGTCAAGCAGACCCGAACATAATCGAGCAAATCGGAACCAAGTTTATCAACAAGTCAAAGTTTTCAAACAATATCTAACATACACAAATCATGGTCAATCAAGGAATCAGGGATCCCAAACTCCTAAGAGAGTTTCAAATCATCAATCATGGAGTCTTCTCATCCCATAAAAGAGAATTTCATAGCACATAATCAAGGTCAGTAGTAGGGTAAACTCCAAATAGAACGAATGATGTAGAAAATGATCCTCGAATAATGATAACTCATCCCTCACAACACATCTGTGAGTGTCGATCAGAGGATTCAAAACCTGATCAAGAACTAAATCCTAATTTCATGCTTTTTATTGTTGGATCAATTCAATTGAATGTAAAACTTGATACATAACAAATTGATTCGTTGTGTATATTTCTTTGTACGGTCTTCGATCACTAATCGATCAATGTTTTAGATGAAGAAAGGGAGGCAATGTCTTTGCATGTGGCCCTGGATCGACAGATCGAGCATTTTATGGACTGCAAGCCTTTGGCGTAAGCTAAGGTCAAGACACTTTGCGATTAAGCTAGGTCTACTGGCTGGTGGTCAACAGAGGTGGATGATTAACGACGGTGAATAGTTGATGTCAAGGAGGCTACAAGGGTTTTTAGGATTTTGGGGTAAAAAAGATTTTTTCTTTATTGAAAGATTTGGCCCTTATATCAAATAAGAATAAAAGTATTATGTAAGTTTAGCTTATCTCCTATTCGGAATGGTCCTCTATTTATATTAAAGGAATAGATTTACAAAATGGAGGTAAAAACAAAAATAAAGGAAATAACTAATTCAAAGATAAAATAAACAAATTAAGGGATTCTAGTTTCCTAATATATATAAATTCTAATACATCACTTTGGCCACGTGAATATTCTTCTTGGCTAAGGAGTGAGTACAACTTAAAAATCCAAATAAAAATTCATGGAGACTAATAACTCATGTGAGTTATTAAGCCGTTCTGTTATTTGAAGAGTTATTACAATTACTCTTAGATTTTATTTAGAAATACGTTAATTTGTTGAACAGTCTCATTATTTATTTATTTTAGTTGAATATTGAGAACACATTATATTCTTACTACATTATTATTCATTGATATGATGAAAGTTGAACAATCATACTGATTCATGAGAAATAATTTTGGGGCATTCTTAATTTTATTTGTGACTTTTATTTATTTATATTTATTCATTAATTACTAGTAACCAATATGAGCCTTTCATTCAACTTTTTTTTTTACTAAATCTACCATTCAAGTTGCTCTGATATAGTTGGGGATTATCTTAAACAAAGGTCAAGTTATATGAAAAAAATAAGTTGAAAAAATATTTTTAAAAATGAGGTTGAAAAAAAAAGAACAAAAATGGGAAAAAAAAAAGATGACAAAAACATATGGAAACACACACACACAAGCAAGTACGGTGTCCAAAAGGGGAAAAAACAGAAGAAGAAAAAATTAAGTTTGAAGAAAAAAAGGAGTGAGTTACATTAAATAATGCCCTTAATACATTATTTCTATCTTAATTATTTTTAGGCACTCTGTATTTTTATTTTTACACCCCTTGTTATTTTTATTACTTTTATATTACATTACAACCTAATTAAAGTCCTACTTGATCTTAGGGTTGTTATGATTTGAATGTAGACATGACTGATGGGGTGATAATATACCGGAACGGACACAGAATTTTAATTTAGGAGGGGGCGAATTATTCTTGTAAATTTTTAAAAGAATATATATTAAATTTTTAAAAAAATCTTAGAGAAACGAACTTATATAATTATAAATATTTTGAACTAATACTATTATAATAGTGAGTTTTTTCAAAATCTTGGGGAGGCGGCCACCCCCATCTGCCTCCCCTTGGGTCCATCTATGATAATATAATCTCTCTATAAATCCTTAAGTGCCATTTGTTAACATTTATATTTTATGTTTTCTGTTTTTATTTTTAAATTTTTCATAAATTATAAACAAAAATATATTTGGTAATTATTTTTATTTTCAAAAAATTGTAAACAGTTTTCAAAATTTATAAAATTTTAAGAAACAGAAAAAATGTATTTTCACTTATTTTGTAAACAAAATTTGATTGGATTCATCCGTAACCTCCAACTACCATTTTTTAAACATTTATATTACTAAATATATTTTTTTTATAAACATAAACAAAAACATGTTTTTTATTTTTCATAAAAAAAAAAAATTATAAACGTCACCAAACGGCCCTTAATATTTGGCAATCTTCCCACAAAGTTATTTGGTCATTCTTATCAAAATCCTTTAGCAATAATTTATGCAATAAAGTTTGCATTCGATTTATATATATTCACTTGTGCATATATGTATATATATATATATATATATATTAGAGTGACTTATTTGTTGAGTATATTATCCTGTGAGTCATGATTCGGAAACATATTTTTGATAGAAATTTGAGTTATATTTTATCTTGATGCCGAATTGTGTTTATGTTAGCTAAATTTTTCACACACTTTGAATTTTGAATGTCGTGGGATATGTTTACTCACTACTACCGTTGTACCCTTTGATTGATACTTTTTATTATTGTGATAGAAATTATGGCTTAACTCTGAAATTTTTTTTATTTAAATAAGATTTTTTTGTTTAATATAATTTTTTTGAAAGCTTGTAAGTATCATCACTGAAAATCCTCATGATATTATGACTCGTTCACTAGGGGCAAGCTAAAAGTAAAAAGATTTGTTGCATGCCCTCATAGAAATCAGAATTCCTACAAAAGTGAGTTAGAATAGCTATTTTTGTTTAACCCTTATTCTTTTATTTCTATTTTAGTTAATATTTTCTTTGAGTCACCATATTTGTTAGGGACTAACAATATGCTAGTGGTGGGTGTAATAAAAGCCTAATAGTGCATAGTCTTTATATGTTAATATAGGAATTATTGTATCCTTTCGAAAACAATTTTTGCTAATATAATTAAAAGGTGTTTGACTTTTAATCATATTTTTAGATGTTGTAAGAGTTTTTAGTCCATTCAACTTTTTTTTTTTTGCATTTGTCATATTTTTAAAATTAACGAAATGAGAGGACTAAAATACCCATATTAATTTCGATTGTATATATATAGATATGGTTTTAATAACATGAGTGACGTTATTTATTGGAAATTCCTAAATAAGTGGATAACATGCATTGATTATCGAATTTTGAAACCATATATCAACCGTTTTAACGTCCAACAGATTCTGAGTTTTGACTTTAATTGCTCCGCGGTCATTTCATGGAATATTCTGTAATATTTTGCATTCAATTATATATGTCGCCCTCCTCACCACCATCGCCTCCTGCCTCTCTGCCACCACCCGAACCTCTGTCGTCTTCATCTCCATCCTCCCTGCGAACTCAATTATTTGAACCTCTATTGCATTCATCTCCGTTCTCATTGCATGCGAACAATTGACGGAGAGGGTTTTGGTAGGCAACCAAAGGGTCAAGTAAGATGGGTCAACCGCGAAGGTTGATCGGAGCTGTATGAGTGGTCGCCAGTGAAGGCGGGAATGCAGAATATCTAATTGATACATGTATCAGTTGTGACGCCCCAAATTTCGAAAGCATCTATAGTGACAATTAGCTAAAAAGGCTGTGAAAATTAAATAACGATAATACATATAAATGTCAAAAAGCAAATATTGTAGAGTTATATAGTATATACCCAATTAAAATTTTTTTGGAGTACATTGAATAATACAAGAAAGAGGTGGATAACCACAAAACTAGTACTACGTGGCTGAGGAAGACTGGGATGAAAGCGAGAAACTCTTAATCAAGGCTCTATATCCGCATCAATGTACTAGTCAATAAGCTCTTCTAGCTCTTCGGAACCTGGCATAGAATGCCAGAGAAACTCACACCAACATATAAATATTTCTCATGTAACAGGTCAAAAACATGACAAATAAAATAGCAGGTTAATCATGATAGTGATTATGATAAGAAATAATACAACAACTTTAATTTTTATTCCAATTAGAACTTAAGTTATTCTAGATTCTCCCGCCAAGGGGGAAACCATCCTAAAACTCCATGATCCCAATTACGCTGACCAAGTCTACCGACCGACAAAGTGCGTTCTTTCAGCCGTAAGATAACTACGTAGCGGACTAAGTGTCCAGCCGGGTTATCATTGACGGCAAGGGCGTGGACAAGTCAACACTCAGGCTCTCGACTCTCAGGTCAAGGTCAAACGCGAAATTGCAAAATCTAACTCCGATTATTACGCCACCCGAACCGCCTTCACCAAAAAATATACATCATAAACAATATGGTGCATTTAGCACTTGGGCCAAAATCATCCCAAAACAATTCAGGGCAAATAACCAATATCACAATATTTCCAAATATCCAAAATTTCAAGAATTTCAATTTCATAGATCACAGTACCAACCCTAAGGTTTAATTTTTATTCTTTTCTTAAAATAAAAAGCTGAACCCCGTAAAACTCACCCAATGATGACATGTCATAATAATTTAGACTAAATATACAATTTAAAATTTACCTACGCATGGCATGGATTATATGGCATGTGAATAATATGCACAAATTTTATAAATAATAATTTCAACACAATTTTACACAAATAACTTAGGCCAACGACATATCGCATACATGTATGGAATTTAATCAAAATTGCATGTAATTAATTCAACCACTAAAATTATATAAATATAACAAGACAATATCACACATTCTAATTATTTAATAATGCATAATACAACAGAGAAAAACCCCAAACAATAATATTAAAGCAAAATCACATTTAATCATATTCAGAATTTTCAAATTTTAGCTACTGATTTTAGAAATTTTAAAATACTTAAACTCAGAATTAAAACCTGATATTTGGTAGGCACCCTATTTGGGATGTTCTGAACACTTTTTATGTTTTACACTTTTTCAAATTTTGTCTCTAAGATCTTGGTTTTAACAAAATAAATTTCTGTGACAGTGCAGAGAAAAATTTCCAGAACAGTGGCGTGAAAACTCAGTGGCTTCAAAAATAGAAATGAGGACGTAGACTTAAAATTTCAATTTTTAAAATTTTACAGTGGTAGATCTATGCGTTTAGAAACTCTGGAACTTAACCTTGTATTTTTTTCATGTTTCTTGAATTTATTATGAATATTTTACCAAATAGTGTCCAGATTCGATACACTTTGGCAGAATCGCTGCCATTTTATCTATAAATATGCAAACGGATTGATTCAAGTGGAGTTAGAAAGATAAGACGTTTATTTATCCAACCACATAAAAATTACACCGAGAGCTTATTTTACAGCAAATGGCATGGATTCAAAATAGTATGTCCAAATAGCCATTTTAACCCAATTTACTTCTCTATTTTTAGAAAAATAAGAGAAAAGCTTTGAACATCAGAAAAATTAGTGCATGCAAATAATGTACATATGAAACTATAGTAAAAGTTTTAGAAACTTTTGATGAGTTTAGATCACTCAAAAAAATAGTAAAAATTGATTCTTGGTAAAAACCCTCTCTGGACATATTTGAAAAGTAAAAAGACATGAGTTTGAGCATGGATCTTGGGTTTTGAGAAAATTATGAGATGAAATGAGACTTGTAAATAAAAAAAATAAGTGTATAAAGATGTTGTTTCTACCTTAGATGTGCTTGATGGATGATGAATGTATGAGCCTTTTGAAGAAGAATTCAAAAATCTTGGAGAACACCAACTTTTTCTCACTTTCTCTCTCTAAAACTCACTTTGAACACTTAGGGAAACAAAATAAAAAGAGAGAGAGAGAGAGAGATGCACGAAATGGAGGGGGAGGGGGTGTGTTTGTTCTCTTTTAAAATAAATTTTGTTTCAAAAAGAGGTTTCATGATGAATATGTAAGGCCTATGAAAGCTATGGGCAACTAAAAACTCATGCATGTATAACAAAGCAATAAAAAAAATTGAGATTGAGTGTATTAGTTTTCATAGTGGCGGGCTAAGAGAGGAAAAATTGGATCCATTTCAAATTTTGTTGTATAATATTGCTTTATTGTATATTTAATGATATATATATACTACCTTATTCAAAATTTGTATCCAAAAATTAACTTAATGTATATTTTTAATTATGAATATTACAATTTTGTATTAATATAATAATTTTAGGTGTTGTACTCAATTTTTACATCTTAGTTTAATTATAACTTTATTTAGTTGTGGTGGTGGGCTAAATTTTGATTTTTGTCCAATTTCGTAACTTGATGTACATTTTTTAATTACTTTTATATTAGCTTTAATTTAATTTGATGAATTTAGATTTTAAAATTTAATTTCATGATTTAATATTATTTTATTATCATTTAATTATTGATATGTTGTATTATGTCTTTTTATGTTAAAAATACAAGTTGGCTTAAAATTACATTATTATATTA
>JAOTRH010350413.1:0-36531 GCA_034768845.1 Heliamphora exappendiculata | reverse complement strand
AAATTCTTCAATTACTTATTCTAATTTTTTAGTATTTTTACAATGTAAATAGAATGTTCCATATGTTTGTCGAGAAAAAAATTATTGATCCTCCTCTTTATGAGTATTCGTGCAATTAGCATATATTCTTTAGCAGTTGATTCACACTATGGACGAGATATATTTTTAGAAATAATTATTCACACACTTATCTTGGCCTCCTCAAACAACATTTATGCTTCGTCCCTGACCACCACCTAGATTACCACCAAGGAAGCCACTAAAGACAATACTCACCTCCTTGACTCAACCCACCGCACATACCCAACCACCACCCATATCCACACATCTATCCTTACCTATCATTAAAATTCTTGAAAAGCTGACGTTACCAAGTTTTGTTATTAGCCATAACCGTTGACCAAACTCAAAAGCAACAAAAAAACAAGAGCACAATGTAATTTCACATGAGGGGGAGTATCTACAATTGTCAGCAAACTCAAAATGGTGTAGATAATGGAAAGAAAAAAAACACACAAGTAGGGCTCTACTTGCGAGGAAATGAGTTTGAAGCCTACACATCCAAAGTTCATGTTTTCGATTGTTTCGGAAATCATCAAATAATAAAACATATGTCTTGATAAATTCCTATTTGTTTTTTTCTCAATTTTCTGGCCCAACAAAATAAATAAACAGATTTTTTTCCTCTTTCATTTTCTTTTTCCTTTTTTTTTTCCCTTCCTTTCCCTTGCCTCCACAAAGTAGGAATCAAATAGGGTGTATAGTTTCATAGGGTAACAGATGCAAAGTCAAAAGCCAATATCTCTCTTGCTCTCAACCTCTCCCTCCCCATCCTACGCAATCGGATGCACCATAATAGTATGCCGCTAGATAGCCAAACAAGATTAATGAACCATGGTCCAAAAACTTCTGTTCAAGAATTAGGACAGTAAACAACTTGACGATTCATAACCCGTAACTTCCTAGGCCTAGCTCTGGTCCTTTTGTTCCCTTCTAGTCAATTTCCTTCTACTCCATCTTCATTTTGTCAATATGTGGAGATGGAACGAAGGGAAATGCATTAGGGTTTCCAAGCATTCACAAAAGCAAAAGCAAATACAGATCTAAAAGATCGGCTGGCAACATTTAAAAAAATGCCCAAGATTCAGGGTTTCCAAGCATTCACAAAATTAAAATTAAAAAGAGGAATCCCTCAAACATTATACAGAAGTTCATCAAAAGATCGAGTCCATGAACAACTAACAATCAACAGTTCTAGCTTTCTAGATTCAGAATTACTCTCTTTTGGCAAAAAAATGAATAAAATCAGACAAAACGCGGTGGGGAAAGCAACAAACAGAAAGATCTAATCAGAATTCCTTTGGATTTACCATGGTTGCAGCTTGGAAGAAGAGATCGAGGAGTTGGACAATCGATCAAAGCCGGAGAAATTTTTATATACAGGTTGGGAACCACGCTGCCCTCTTTCCCATCTTTCTATTTTTTAAAAAATAATCTACACAATTTCTTGATAAAATATTTTCCTATTTTTCATTATATGATTTGACGGAAACAACGTAGATTTTTTTTTTGTAAATATTTTTCATGAATCAAATAATTAATAATGATTTACATACAAAAAAAAAAGATTAAGTAATTTTTCGTGTTAGCTAACGAAATGACTGTAATAATAATAAAAATTGTGGTAACACTAGTGATCATGAAAATAGCGATAGTAACAACAATGATGATGATTATTGTGACAGAAGCGGTGGTGGCTGTGATATAGTAGTGGTGGTTGAATGATAACGGTGACGATAATGTGTATTACCATAATTAATGTTTTTATTTTTTAAAAAAAAATATTAAAAAAATATCATATAATAATTAAAATTTTAAAATTATTAAAAAAATTATATAAAAATACTTTACGTCGAAACAAACATATCACAAATCCAAAATGAATAATGAACTTTAAAAAATCGGAGTGACATAGATTCTCAAAGAAATCAGTACGACTGTAAAATTTGTAGAATTAGAGAAAGTATCTCCTAAGATGTCATAAAATAAACGACAGTTATTCTCCGTTTATTAATTGGATTTATATCTCCTTTTTCTTTTTTTTTGGTGGGTGGGGGTGGGGGTGGTTTTTTTTTTAAATTTATGCTTGAATTATTTTTGTAGTGAGTTTCTTTAGCGATTTAATTTAAATTATTATTCAGTTTTATTTTTCCAATAACTAAATTTTTAGAAGAAATAATGTGTTCTTAGCTAAATTAAACACGATAAATTAAAATTAATAATTATTAATATTTCAAAAAAATACAATCCCAACGTAATTTTTTTCACAAAACACAATCATACTTTTTGTCCAGACTTGACCCGTTGCACTTGGTGAGGAAATTCGAGTCTTCACTTGAAGTATTTCTTTTCCTGTTCTCGCATATATAATCTTATGTTATATGTTTTTTCTCTTGATAAAAAGTAGGGTAAGAACGAAATTTTCTTATCTCTTCATTCCAATTAAATTAATTAAATACATTTATATGTTGGGTGAGTATTTTATATTTTGTAATCCCATATAATTAGAATTTTATTTACATATATTTGAATTTGACTGAAGTCATAAATTTATAAAAAATTCAATATGTGTGGGGTTTTATTATTATACGGGGGCGAAGATTTTAAAGCTTGCCTATAATAGAAACTTTATCATTCTTGTAGATTTGTGGATAGTTGAATCAAAATGATAGAAATATGTAGAGAAATAAAAAAATAACAAGGGCACTAGAATAACTTTTGAGCGAAAAAATAGAGTTTGTTTCAAACTCGAGTTGTGGATATTAAGTTTTGGAGTATATTTGATTTCATAATTATATACTATACGATTATAATAAATTATCTCTCTCACATGTGGACATAGACATGGTTGTTTTGAACGATTTAAATTTTTTATTAATTTTCTCTTTAATGTGTGTATAGTTGTACTTTTGTTTGTGTTCGAAAATTTGTGATTAAATCATAACAGAGTTGTTGCTGATAATGCAAAAAAAATTATATTTTTCATGAAAATCAAGAGGAAGTAATCTATTGTTGTTATTGCACGTAGTTTGAGTCAACAATCATTGGTGTCAATGACAAACTTTGGATTTGGATATTGATCCAATGTTAAAAGCTTGCAAGATATGGAAGGTTCAGAATTTGTTCTATTACATTGGCTTGTGTGTAATAGAAAATTTTAAGACAGTGTATTTTAAGATTTTGTGGCATTATAGATTCATTGATATGTTTAGAACTTTTAGATTCTAGATGGTTAAATAAATTTGGATAGATTCGACATAAATTGAAATTGATCAACTGTGATCGAATTTAATTAAGAGTGATCAATGGCGATCAAGAGCAATATAGTTCAATAATGGTGAAAGGTCAATCATTAAATGAGTGCAACTAAGATTTTAGTAATAAATTGGTCAAATTAGGCGACAATTCTTTTATTCGACAGATGATCGATAACCAGTATGAATAAGTGTTGGGTATTTCAATCTAGAGGTGCTGGCAATATTGATTTAAATGTAACGAATTAACGACGACGGCAAAATTAACATAGACACTAACTTCAAAGTGATTTATAAAATTTAAGCTAATTTGAAAATTGTTTAGTATATATTTTATATTTTGCCTTCCCATATAATTAGAGTGATTTGCTTATAAATAAAAATCTTATTATTCTAGCGGTTTGTCTGTTTGGAATATTTTTCACCATTCTTTGTTTTGCTCATATTTTTAAACTAGTATATCTCTTTCGTTTCGAATCCCTTTTGGATCATTTTTATATCCAAATTGAAGTTCCAAAGGTTTTCTTTTTACAAATTCATCCCTTAAATTGGAAGTTTTTACTATTAAAAGAAGTTTTAGCCTTAAGGGAGGTTGGCATCTTAATTATTTGTAGTGTTTTTATTTGTTTGAGTTTGAAGGCGCGGCATATATTCTCACTAACTAATTCAATTCATACTTAAAAATGTTACATAATTTTAATATTAAATTGATTAATATCATTGAAAAATTTTAATTTTATAAATTACACATTATAAACTTGGTATGTATATTGTGATAAAATTAAAAAGTAAAATGAAATAAATAAAGTCACAAAATGAATAAATTTTCTCTAATCATTAAAGTTTTATGATACACATATTAAGAAAATCAAAAATTAATAATTAAATATATTAATTTATCTAAATAAAGATTAAATATGTGAAAATAGTCACAAATAAAGAAATATAAATATAAAACGATCCACAAATTACAAATATATTTAAAATTATCATAATTTAAAAGTATTTGATAGTTAATGTTTAAATTTGACTTTATGAAAATAGCAAAAAATAGATGTATTTACACTTTCTATGATTTATATATGATTCTATTTCTATCCATAATTCTAATTAAAATCATAAATTTTATAAAATAGTAGCGAACAAATGAATTTAGACTTTCTATAATTTAAATTTGATTTTTTTTCTATATATAGTCCTATTTAAAATTACAAATTAAATATTTAAATGACATTACCATATTTATTAGAGAATTAATAATTAATGTCAGGACCAATAATTTGTTATCATGTATATTTTTATATTTAATAAATTAAAAAATATAAGAAGACTGGATTAAGAGTTTAAGCTTCAAATAACTAATAATATTTTGCTATAATATATAATATAAATAATAAGACTTAATAGAACATTAATCTTAAGTTGGAACTTGTAGCTAAATAAGTATCATAAATGGGAATTCGACCCAAATCTCATTTTTTTTATTAGTGAAGTTTTGTTTGCTTCTTGTTTTTTTCTTCGCAAACTTTTTTTAAAAGAAAAACTTAGTTAATATATATATATTTTAAAAATAGTCTTTTTGAAAAAGAGAATCGTTAGTCAATTTGAACTTCAAAATACAAAAAAGATCTGTTAAAAAACTTAAATAACCCCAAAAAAATAACTTTAGTAATTGACTCACTTATTGTTGAGAGCCAAAAGAATACTAAGGCCTCGTTTGTTAATCGACTTAAGTTAGGTCTTTTATTTTAAGTAATCTTTTGTCAATAAGTAGGAAATTTGTTTAGTGAAATTCTAAAGTAACTTAAAGGGTAAAACTTTATTTAGCTTTAAGTGATTAAGCTATGACTTAAAGTGAATTAAAATTGTTCTAAAAAATTTATTTATTATTTATATAATTTTATATTTAATATAAAACCTATTTGATAGATTTCGACGACTATGTTATAAAAATATTATTTTTATAAAAATAAATGTATAATAAAATTATAATATTTTTTAACAAACTAAAAGGATATTTTAATTAATAAGCAAAAAAACTAAAAAACTAAAAACTATTTAAACAGAAAGACAGTAAATTAAACAAATATTCAAGATCCTTTCTGGGTTTAAGTAAAAAACAATAAGTCAATTTTAAGTTTCTACTCAAACGAGACCTAAGATTGAAAAGTATCCATAAAAACCATCTTCAAAATAAACGCATAGGGTCGGGAGCTTTAACTCTTTTGGCATTTTCATGCTATTGTGGTGGTAGCATGTTGTAGTGGGCTGTAGAGGTGATTCCAGTTCTTTCTCTCTTTAGATTAAATTAGTATAGATTTTAATTTTTAATAAAAAAACAATAATAATAATAAAGGCACATGCTAAATATGAAATTCCTTCGTTTGACAAATTGGTTTTAAGTTGCTTTAAGTTAAAAAACTAAAAAAAATATTTAGTTAGAAAATTAATGACTTTTAAGCTATCAAAAAAGTCAAATAAGTCGGATGTAAAATTCTGCGCTTCAGCTTAAATGAGGTTTTACCAAACAAAAAGTCAAAAAGCTAAAAAATTAAAAATTATTATTAAAAAAGTCAAAAAATCAAAAAATAAATATACTAAAAGCTAAGAATTAAAAAACGAGATTTTTTGACTTTTTAAATTTTAAATTAAAAGTAAAAAAAATTGATAGCCAAACAAAGGCCAATTTGGCAAAAAAAGTAAGTATTTAAAAAGGCAAGTTGGCAACAAATTAAATATTTCACATTCAAGAAATCACAGATAAATTGAAGGCAAGGTGTAGTTGTACTAAGAAATTTAAATAAAGTGGTTGATCACACTAATTAATGCTAAGAATAACTTTGAGATGAGATGATTGAAGAAAAGATTTATTCTATTTTGCTTATGCCAAACAAGGTGAGATCCCACACCTCCAACATGAGGCGCGTGAAGAACTTCAAAAAGCATCAGGTTGCATTCTTTGACCATACTCAATTGATATACTTCTATTGGATGATAAAATTAAGGAATATTAAAATTTTCATGATTTATAATAATGGGTTTAAATTCTTAATGCAGTAATTATTTTTTTAAGTTTATTTTCCTGTTTGTATGGATGTGAAATGAAAAGATAAAGAATAATGCATAATGATAATTTTACTTTTTTCTTGTATCATTTGACAATAACGTATCTGTTTGCGTTCATTGGCCATTGCAATTTTTCGTGTCAAGAAATCAAAAAAATTAAATTTTTATACAGTTTGTCATAGATACATATTAGTTATTACTCGTACTTAAAATTATTTTCAAACATAAAAAATAAAAAAATATAAACAAAAATAGCATATTAAGAATTTTTTATATACCTACTCACAATTGTTTACCATTACTAATTAAGTTATTTATTACTAATATATATATATATATATATATATATATATATATATATTAAAATAAGAAAATATGTATTTTTCAATAAACAGATATATGTTATTTTAAATAAATAAAAATAATTAACAAAAATATTTACAGTAGACTTTTGCCAAAAACAAAAGAACATGGATTGTACCACCCATTTCTTTTCTTCCTTTACAATGAGTTATTTTTTAAAAGTATTATTATTTTTTTAATATTTTCTTCAGTTTTATGCACTTTTTAACTTGTCTTTTTCTTTTTCAATGGGTGGTTTTTTCGATTTTAGATTAGCCTAAAAAATTGCACAAAAAAACATTCAGATAAAATATAAGAGAGACTCAATAAATATGTATAGTGAGCGAGAGATGCATAGAAATGTATTTATAGATATATGATGATTTGTGTGTGTAAAAAAACAGAGTGCTACATTAGATATATTAGCCATGTAGAATATCTTTTTACAAAATTTAATGTGTTTTATTATATTAATATTTGTGTGAAGAGCTAGAGTGCACATGGGGGATTTTAGCCATGTACAATAATTTTGTTATATAGATATTTATAATATATAGGAATATAATTGTTTCTAAAAAAATTCTTAAAGCTCAATGTTAAAATCTCATTAAAGACACATGTTCTCTTTTTTTACGAGGCTTGCTATCAATCTCCCACTCCCCCATCCTTTTTTTTTTTTCCTTTATTTTCAAAAATATATTTACTATAGATAATGGAAACATCTAAACTTTCTTACCCCTATTAAAATTTAAATCCAAAACATAGCAAACAAAAAAATTATATGTACACCTAACTGCTTGTTAACACCCTGACATTACGGTGTTTTGGGCGGCATGTGGTGACATCTTACACCATTGCCGATCAATGGTGGCATGAGGAGGGCATGCCATAATATCATAGGTAAGGATGACAACGGGACGGGTTTGGGACGGGGGTGTGTTCCCCCACTCCCACCACGTTTATTAGCGAGGTGAAATCGAAAAAAAAGAATCAGAAAAATAGCATGGGTGTAACGAAAAATACATTTTTCACTTTAAAAAAAATTAATACTAACAACAATGACATGATAAGATATTAAAATAATAATATTGATCAATTACTATAATTAAAAATAAAAAAAATACAAGTAAAAAAAGTAAAAAAGGTATAATATTTTTATATTTTAATTCTATTATATTGTTAAAAAATAACAATTATATACATATTTATATATTAAATATATTTAATTTATTTAATCAGGGGCGAGACGGGGGAAAAACAGGGCGGAGGTTGCAAATATTACCCCCTACTCGTTACCTAACGGGTGCGGAAAAAACTCGTATAAAACGGGGCTGGGAAAGCAGGGGCGGGGCAGGTACTGGTATAATTGTCATTCCTAATCAGAGGTGGTTTCGTGGCAACCAGCTTACCACACAACCCTTAGACAAGAATGATGAATTTACTTGGCACGTGAAAACACTAATTCGGTGCTTGGATGCGAGTAATTCGTATGACTTATAGATCAATACAAGCAAACAGTTCGGTGGGCAGATGGCAGACATGAGATGGCACTAGTATGGGCTAGGCAATTGACGCTACTACAGCTGATTGACCAAGTGGCATAGCACTTAGGGGGCATGCCTTGCACATGATAGGCAGCTAGTATTGCTGACCATGTTTGTGCATGGCTGCCCCATGTTGCAGACATTGTGGGCAATCATGGGCGATTATAATCTGAAGACTTGTCATGGCCAACATGCTAGCACACTATGGCATGTGTGTGGCATCAAGGGCAATTATTGGCAGTTACATGATTTATGCTGAAAATGTACGTGGATGACAAGTGTCAGCAGCGTGGTTTTATCTTTTCTGCTCATGTGCCTAAGTAGTGGGGAATGTCCACTACATAATGCTTGTATATACTAGAAACTACAAGTAACTGCCACATGCCTATATATGTGGACATGGTTTGGCAGCTTTGGCACATAAAATTGTGGCGTGAGTGTTATGGTATTTTCTTTTGTAATTTTACTTGGTGGTAATACAAGGGTAAAGACATTGTCTTGTAAAATTTTGAGTGTCTATATTTCTTTCTATGTGTGTGTGCGTCTTTTCATCATATTCGTGGCTACGACTGAGTTTTACTGAACTTAGTGCCATCACAAGGCAATTTTCAAGTTTGAGATTTTGACAAAGTGACATTACCCATGACTCAATACTCAGCGCACCACTCTTTGCCTAAGCTTCGGCTATTGAAGAGAGATTGTTGCAATTGAGAGACCGTCGGAGAGAAAATATTGTTATACTTTATTTGTGTAAACAATATATGTACATAGAGATGCCAACTGCCAGGTGTAGCGTTGGGATTTAGGAGTTTTGAAAATATCTCAAAAAAATAAAATTTCAATGATGTTTAAAAAATCTTTTAACACCTTGAAAGCTAAATTTTGAAAATTTATTTTTGTTAAAAATAGAGTCACCACTTAGTTTTTGAGAAAAATAAAAATGATTATTAATCTTAAAGCGTTTAACCAGAAAAAGAGAGTTCAGGAGTTCAGCTACGAATCGGAAAAGGTGTTAGGCTCGCCCAACCGCAAGGTTAACCTCTACTAATCATCATTGGATCTTCAATAGAATATCTCAAATGCATACAAATAAAGAAAATAGAGACAGAGAGAGAATATTTAAAATTAAATATGAAAAATACATAAGATATGTATATAACACTCCAAATTAGAGTAAATAAATGAGTAAAATCCAAAATCCTAAGACATGTAATTTCTAACTAAAAAGATATATAGAGCACACCCGCATGCAATTTTATCAAAATAATCTAAATTAGAATGGTTCAAATGAAAGAGTAACAATAAGTAAAAAATGCTAAAATTACCTAAACATGATTTGCTATAAAATGATCTAAACTACTCTAAATATACATTTAAAGAAAATAACCAAAACATACATGTCACAAACATTCATTTAGAAAGAAAAATGGCAAGTACTAAAGATGAAATATGCAGAAGAATTCTATATTTCAAAAGAAATAAAGACTACTAGTAAAGAAAACAAAAATAAAGGTGTTTTCAAAAGAGAGTTTGAGAAGAAAAGAAAACTAAAAAATAAGTTTGTAAAAAAATGAAAAGATGCCAAATGAAGGTTTAAAAAATGTTTGCTCAAACTACTAAAAAAAACTTAACTATTCATATTTTATATTTAAAACAATAGGAAAAGCAATCAAAAGAAATGGAAATTACATTTTAAGAATGAGGGTGAGGTTTAAAGATTTTTTTATAATTTTTGGGTTTAATAAAGAAAAAGAAAGATAAAATGAGATAAAATGTCATGAAAAAAGCTTTAAAAGAAAGAAAATGAAACTTTAAAAGATAAAATAGGTATTAATATTAAAAGAAAAGAAATACTAATCAAATTAATACTAGAAAAAAAAGAAAATAGAATGTTATGAGAAAATTTAAAGTTAGTGATAAAGAGAGGAAAATAAAAATGTTAGTAAAAAAACTACATTAATATTAAAAGAAAAAAATAAAAAATAAAAGCTAGAAAAAAAAAAATACAGCATTAGTATTAAAGAAAAGAGGACTTAAAAGAAGAAAAGAAATTAAAGTTACATTACAAGAAAAGAAATAAGATGTTAGAAAAGAAAATTACACTACGATTAAAAAAAAGAAAATGAAAACTAGAAAAGAAATGGTAAATTTAAAAATATGATGAAGCATTAAACTAATATTACCATAAAAGAAAAAAAATGAATTAAAACACTATTAAAGAAAAATTACACTAATTAAAGGAAAAAAAATAAAAGTTAGGAAATTAAATTAATACTAGAAAGATAAAAGAAATTAAAATAACTATTTAACTTAAATATGAAATATAGTATTAATTACTACATTCATATAAGTATAAGTGCATTATTGTAACAATTAGTAGTATCAATTAGTTTTAATTGCAAGGATATTTTAACTCTAAATTGTTGAAGCAATAAAAAAAAGACAATATACTTAGTGTGAATGTGTAATTTAAGAAATTAATTAAAACAACTAAACAAAACAAAACAAATTAAACTATAAACATGATTAACTATTAGAATAAAGATAATATGCTAATTAAAATTGAAAATTAACCCGATCACTCCAAGAGAGAAGAAGTGGAGTTCAGAAAGATCGGGGGTCTAAGAGTGGTACCTAGATTGCCGAAGAATCCTCAAATCGGGAATGTGCCTCAACAACTCAACCCTCGGGTGGTGATCCAAGCAGGGTTTTGAGTATAGGTATTGGAGGTTTAAGACTTGATATCTCGGCATGAGTTCGGCGTCGGGGCCCGAAATTACTTGGCGTCTCGATAGAGTTTCACTCTCAAAACATTTTCTGTCATTGAAAACGTATAAGAGGTACGGTATTTATAGAGTTCTTCAGCCAATGAGATGTTGTCACGTTTTTTGGGCACGTCAGGCCATTTGGAGTTGGCGGTCGCCACAATGCAAGTTGGCAGTCGCCATGTTTGCGAAAGGTTCTACAAAGTTCTATAGCTGCCGCCATGATTCAAGCTGGCGGTCACCATATTGGGCTAGGGTTTCCAAGAGGTTCTACTGGCAGTCGCCATAATGAACATAGCGGTCGCCTTACTTGGGCAGCAAGTTTCGATGGTTCGACAAAATTTCATTGGTTTGAAGGTTCCGAGTTCAAATACCAAGCATGGATCACTTCTCGAGTAAAGTACTGAGGCACCATTCCACCTGTTTTCATTATCGAATTCACCTAAGATTAGGCGAAGTCAAATTGGGATGTCTACAGTTGCCTCTCTTTGATATAACTTGCATAGCAATGCGTGAAACAAGTTATATCGAAGACCTAGAGACGACAACCATTTGGCCGAGCCGTTAATCTTAGGCCACAAGCATGCAAGCATGCGTATGATGTTGGTCGTACTTGAATTTCCGTCGAGCTGCCTACGTACCCCTTCTGCTAGGGATCAGATCAAAACGTAGTTCATGGGACAAAATACAAAGATGCAAGATTAGAAATATGATGCATGACAAGTATAGTGTAATATAATACGAGTCAGTTTAGGATCATGAGGAGGACCGACGAGTCAGTTTAGGATCATGAGGAGGATCGACGAGTCAATTTAGGATCGTGAGGCGGACCGACGAGTCAATTTAGGGTCATGAGGAGAACCAACGAGTCAGTTTAGGGTCATGAGGAGAACCGGTCATGAGGAGGACCGATGAGTCAGTTTAGGGTCATAAGGAGGATCGATGAGAAAGACATCAAACTAATAGGTCGAGTTAAGACCCAAAAATAGGACAGGACACGAGATAAAGATAATTAAAGCCAATTTACGACTTAGAGTTAATTTTATCGGGAAAAAAGCCACGAATTAATAGGTCGAGTTAAAATCTAAAAATTCGGGACGAAGCATGAGATACAAATAATTTAAAAACCAAGTTACGACTTAAAAATTAAATTTATCGGGGAGAAAAGCCATGAATTAATAGGTCGAGTTAAGACATAAAAATTCAGGACGAGATATGAGATAAAAATAATTTAAAAGCCAAGTTACGACTTAAAAATTAAATTTATCAGGGAGAAAGCCACGAATTAATAGGTCAAGTTAAGACCTAAAAATATCAAAGCTTTTTGCCAGGCATTTCCCTTTACTGATCTAACTTTCACCACAGATCTGCCTGATGGAGAAAGCGAATCTTGTACAGAAGCTACCTACTAATAGACATAATGCTGCAGCTTTCCTTTACCGTTCCTGTTACTAGATATGCACCTATGAGGCAGCCTGATGATAGTATCTCTCATCCCTGACTGGCCTAGATATCACCTGGCAGTGCCCCTGGTGGCGGATCCCTGCCATGACTCTGACTACTATGAATCATCCTGGTGTCTTGCTGATCGGTCTGCATCAGACTACTTTTTATTACCCCTATCGGATGATGCAACAGCTCGGTCGCAATCAGATCATCCCTCACAACACCCGAGGCTGTTTATCTTCATCTATACTACGGGCCCTGTTTCTGGCATTGTATCTGGAGGCCTGACCATCCCGCTCATTGATGGAGATACAGGAGCTGCAATGTCCCGAGTTTTCTGCTGAGTACAAGATATGGTTAACACAAGATAGGGAGAAGAAGGATAAAGAAGAGGAAAAACAGGCAGTGAAAATGAGAAAGATTTGACGCCTCCAGCTTTGTTGTAGAAAATTTCATAGCTTTCATCTTTATTTTGAAGAATTTGGGACTTGCGTGTCCTTCCTTTTATTTTTCAAAAACTTTGTAGTTCTAATTAAAGTAATGAAAAACTCCCACTTTATGTTTAAGATGGTTCAAATTTATCCAAAATTTTCAAGATTTCAAAGGCTAATTTGCATTGGTCTTACTTAGATTCAAAAATAGTTAAAAACAAAGAATGTTGTCGGGTTTCTTAAAAGAAGCTGCCTACGTATCCCAAAAACTTGGAATCAGGCCATGACGTTGTTCGGGCTTGGTTTTCACTCAGGTATTGACACTCTCTCCTTTTGTAGTGTCGTAACTTTTGTCAAGGTCGTCATTTTGGATTTTTAACCTTGCGGGCTACTCTAACTTCTGCCTGAATTGCCTTTTCAATTTTCAACTCAACGAGCTTTCTATTTTATCTTTATTTTTACTTTAAGGATAGTACTTTTTGAGTTGGTCGAGATTTACTGGAGTGGAGAATACATTACTGTCCAAATCTATAATAATGATTACACCACCGGTCATGGTGGTCTTGATGAGAAACGATCCAGACCAGTTTGGCTTGAACTTGCCTCTCGGGTTAAAGATAGAAGCTCTAATTTCCTTAAGAACCAAACCTCCTTCAGTAATGTCCCAGGCCTTGACATTTTTATTGAACGCTTGAGCTATCCTCCTGTGATACCCTTGTACATGAAACAGAGCATGCTGCCTTCTTTCATCGAACAAGAGCAACTCCTCTATCTGGTTCCATTGCCATTCTGCTTCCGATATATCGGCTTCGGCCACTACTCTTAGTGAAGGGATTTCCACCTCAATGGGAAGCACAACTTTCATCCCATACACTAAAGAGTATGGTGTAGTTTCGGTTGAAGTTCTAATTGACGTTCGGTATCCCTAAAGTGCAAATGGTAGATGTTCCAGCCAATCTTTGTGTGAGTTGATTGTCTTTTGCAGGATTTTCTTGATGTTTTTGTTTGTTGCCTCAACTGCTCCGTTGATTTGCGGCCGATATGGTGAGGATTTTTGAGATACTATTCGGTATTCTTTGAAAAGATCCAGGACCTCAACTTGGAAATGTGAACCGTTGTTTGAGATAACTTCATGTGGGACTCCGTACCGATAGATGATGTTCTGCTTGATAAACTTAGCAACATGTGAGGCTTTCAATACCGAGTAGGAGGCTGTTTCCACCCACTTAGTGAAATAATCATTGGCCCCTAAAATAAACTCATGTTCATTGGATGCTTTTGGTGTTACATTGCTAATCACATCAATGCCCCATACTGAGAACGGCCATGGTGACGTTCGGCTGTATAGCTGGGACGGGAGAACGTGCATGAGGTTTGCGTGAATCTGACAGTTATGACACATCGGCACGAACTGTATAGAATATGCCTCAATTGTCATCCAAAAGTATCCTTGTCATAGGTTTTTCTTTGCCAAGATATTTTCGCTCATGTGTGGCCCACAAACTCCTGCGTGGATTTATTTTATCAACGCTTGGCCCTCTTCAGTGTTTACACACAGCTTATTGACCCCAGAATGTCCTTGTTTGTATAGTCTACCGCCGCAAAAGGCGAATTGGGCAGATAGTCTCCGTATCGCCCTTTTGTCTTTTTTATTGTTAAACTTGGGATATTCTCCTTTCTCCACGAAATTCTAAATATCAACATACCACAGAAGGTTATCGGTGCTTTCTTTAATTGCGGCCATCGTCTCGTATGCCGGCTTTCTTTTCTGTTCAATTACCATAGGCCTCATTTGGACTCCTGATGGTTTGTCAATCATGGATGCTAGGGTAGCCAGTGCGTCGGCGAACTTGTTATGTAGTCTTGGCACATGGGTAAAAATTACTGATTCGAAACACGGTATTAGTTTCTCTAGCTCTTGATGATAGAGAATCAAGATTAAATCCCTGACTTTCCATTCTCCTCTTGCTTGTGTAACTACCAGTACTGAATCTCCGATAACTTCCAGCTTTCTTGCCCCTAGTTCCAAGATTGCCTCAAATCCTGCCAAACATGGTTCATATTCAGTCTGATTGTTGGTGACTTCAAAATTGAGCTTTAGAGACAATGGAACATGTGATTTGTCAGGAGTGACAAGAAGGATTCCTATTCCATAGCCATATTGATTGGACACACCATCAAAATATAGAGTCCATCTGTCATCTTCGACTTTCATCAACTATTCATCAGGAAACTGGAACTCCGTGTCTTCTCTTCCCTCAACTGGTTGATCGGCCAGGAACTCTGCCACTGCTCTACCCTTGACTGACTTTCGGGTGACATATTGAAGATCCAATTCTGATAACGGCAGTAACCATCGAGCTAACCTTCCTGTCAGCTCCTACTTTTCAAATAGATACTTCAACGGGTCTGTCCGAAAGATGATATTCACTGTGAAAGACAACATGCAGTGCCTCAGTTTTTGGGAAGCCCAAACCAAGGCCCAACATGTCTTCACCAATGGTGTGTGCTGTATCTCTAACCCTATCACCTTCTTGCTTAAGTAGTAGACAACCTTTTCAATTCCAGTCTCACCTTCTTGTGCCAGCATACATTCCATAGCTGAATTAATCACTGACAAATAGAGGATCAGTGGCCTGTCAGGTTCGGAAGGAGCTAGAATAGGTGAATTTTACAAATACTATCGTACGGGATCAAATGCGTCTTAGCATTTTTGGTCCTATTCGAACTTGACTCCTTTCTTTAGCAGACGGAAGAGCGGTTTACAGGTAGTTGTCAGTTTTGCGATGAATCGACTGATAAACTGTATTTTACCTAGAAAGCCCCTAACTTTTCGTTCGGTCCTTGGAGGAAGCATTTTCAATATTGCTTTGATCTTAGAAGGGACAACTTCAATGCCTCGTTGATTGATCATAAACCCAAGCATTTTTCCAGCGGTAATCCCAAAGGCACACTTTTGTGGATTGAGTCGCATCTTGTACTTTTGAATCGTTTCGAAGAACTTTTGCAGTGCTACAATATGGCCATCCCAATCCTTAGACTTGACTATGATGCCGTGCACGTACACTTCGTCCTTCTTATATATCATGTGATGTAATAAGGTAGTGGCAGCTCTTTGATAGGTTGCCCCTGCATTCTTCAAACCAAACGGTATTATACGATAACAATAGGTGCCCCATGGTGTAGTGAAGGTCATTTTTTCTCTGTCCTCGGGTTCCATCAGAATTTGGTTATACCCGGGGAAGCCATTCATGAATGACAACAGGGGATACCCTGCTATGTAGTCTTCTAAGACGTCAATGTGTGGCAGCGAAAAATCGTCCTTTGGGCTAGCCTTGTTGAGATCCCAAAAATTCACGCAGACTCAGATACGACCGTCCTTCTTTAAAATTGGCACGATGTTGGCTGCTCATTTCGGATACTTAGTTACCATCAGGAATCTAGCGTCGATCTGTTTGGCAACTTCTTCTTTGATCTTCAGAGCCCATTCTGGTCGGATCCGTCTTAATTTTTGCTTGACTGGTTTAGTATTGAGGTATAGAGGGATATGGTGTTGGACAATGTCAGAATCAATTCTAGGCATATTCTCGTAAGATCATGCAAACACATCTTTAAATTCTTTTAATAAGATTATTAATTATTTTTGTTCAACCCGGGATAAAGAAGAACCAATTTGCACATTTTGTGGGTTAATTTCATTACCCAAATTTATTGACAAAGTTTCTTCAATTATTAATTGAGTACACATTTCTTTTTATCTTTTTATTAAAAGTTTTATTTCTTCGGGAATATCTCTGTTGAATTCAAAATCGTCAGAAAGCGTATGAAATAAATCAAACAAAGCAGAGTAACCGAAAATCTTGTCCATTTCATTGAAAGACGAAGGAATTACAAACTTGAAAGCATAGACAGAGGGAGGTGCATAAACATACGTGCCCTCATTCACAGACTCAGACTCAGACTTGGACCTAGAACAGATAATATGTACATCAAACGACTCGATGGTCCAATTCTTTACTTCTTTTTGCGGTTGCATCAACAATGAGCTTAGTGCATTCGGCTGGTGCGCCGAAACCCATCATGAAGCAGTCTGAGTTGGTTACTTGCAGCTGTGCCATCTTTTCATTGAACAGTACTCCCATGTCTGTACCATCAAACTTATCGGCCCAATCTTCCTTTCGGACCTTCTTTCCTTCTTCTTTCCCTTCCACTGTCTCTTTCTCTTTCGTGTCAGAAAATTGGTGGATGAAAAAGATCTCAAACCATGGCAGCTTTTGATTAGTTTTCTCGTCGATCCACGGCTCTGGAAAGCCACAGCACGAGAAATCTTCCTCTTCCTTGATGAAGTACTCATTGAGCATTCTGGTAGAATTGACCTTCCGTCCCTTCTTAGGCTCTTCCAAATCTTCTTCTGTTAACTTATACCCAAGACCAAAACGGTGCAAAGTTGGTAATACCTGAATAGGTTCCGGGATCCCCTGCTACTTACGTTCCAATCCCAAACCAGGGAAAAATGGCATTTTTCTTATCATTGTTATTACCCGCAGGTTGATATAACATTTTTCTTCATTTATTAGCATCTGAACAACCTATGCTTTATCAAATTGAAAATCACTGAGCAACATATCATCTTCACTATGCTATACTTCCAACAGAGTTGTGCCATTTTCTCCTCTCGGGGGGTGAATACTGTCTTCTCCGTGAATATTCAAAACTGTCTAATTTCTTATTAGTTTTAGTTTCTGATGGAGAGTAGATGATCAGATCTGAACATTTGGGTCATGCAACCACGGTCCACCCAACAACAAGTTGAAAGATGCTGTTACATCTAGTACATGAAACTCGATCGAAGTTTTCAAGGGCCCTATTGATATTACAAATGACACCAGTCCCAATACGTTTCTCCTTGTATTGTCATAAGCCCGGACCCCTTGATTGCTTTGTATGAAATGCTCCGTCTTTAGTCATAAACAGAGTGCTGTTCTGAGTGGACATACATTTAATGCAGACATGTTATCAATAAGAGTCACAGGGACCCATTTGTCTAGGCATTTAACGGTGATGTGCAGTGGCTTGTTATGATTTCTTCCCTCTGCTGGCAGATCTATGTCGGAAAAAGAAATGACCTTTGGTTCAGCCGCTGGCAGAATGAGTCCAATCAGTTGCTCCGGGATTGCCTCTATTGGAATACTGGCTTTATTCAAAACTTTTAGTACAGCTTGCCTGTGTTTGTGCGAGGCCATCAGTAGCCCCCAAACGCTGATGTTATCTTGTGTCTTCCTTAACTATTTCACCATTGCATCATCTTCTTCTTGTTGTTCTTTCTCATCTCTTTTCCTACTTGGTTGCCTCTTTTCTAACTGAACTGGCTTGAAATGTCGCCCGCTTCTAGTCAGATATTCTATCTCTTCCTCAGGGTCCCATAATCCTGTTATTTCATCACTGGTCTGCTGCACTTCGTTCACAGGTGGAGGGCTTTTGAAACGCCCACAAATCGCCCAAATCACCGATTGCCATTCTTCCTTTCCTCTCCTCATCATCTTCTATAGCCCATGTATTGTCGACTTCTTCTCAGATGTCTTTCTTAATAAAATTCACCTGTTGTTCCTAAGCGGTCCAAAAATCAGTCCACTCTACTCCATCTGATTTCAACACGATTCTTACCAGCCAGTAGGACTGCATTTCATCTACATATACTTCTTCCTCAAAAAGTTGGAGAAGGATAATACCGCCGAGCACATGACCAAACCCATTTGGTTAGGCTGGGTAATCCAAAGGCCAATCATCCTCTTTGTTGCGCTCCTCTTCTTCCAGTTGAATAGCTGGGAATGCTGTCTGATACTACTCTCAAGCACCATTATTCCATTCCTCCATCCTATCTCGATTGCCTCTAACCACGATAAATGTGCTTGCTATCTGATCCTCAGTTACTGAAACATGAGGGCGTGGTAGGTATGCTAAACAGATGTGCTGACTTGGGTCCTCTGATTCCCCTAGAGACATGTAATTTACCTCAGTTTGCCTGGCATGATTCGGTAGTGGGTTAGTAGTGACATTCGATTTTGGAGTGACAGATGTTGGCGGGATCACTTAGTTATCAATGAGATTTTGGATTTCATGATGCAGCCTCATACCTTTTATCAGTTAAATGCCCGTGACCTTGGTAAAAGGCACAATATTGAGAAGCATTAAACCTCAACGGTAGGGGATCAGGTATAGACATGGGGTCTAACGGCTTGATGAGCCCTTTCTCGACGAGTCAATGCAGGGCGGTGGATAAAGAAATATTGAGGGAAGTGAACACCCTCCTTGGCCTTTGTTGCTGTTGACTGTTATTTGACTGTTGGGCGTTATTGAACTGCTGGGCGGAAGAAGATGGGTTCAATAAGTTTACCTCGTTTGAGCAAGACATGAGGTTTGTGGCAGCAGATTGGTTTTGGTTATTTGTGGGGAAGGTCCTCCTAGGTTTCTGGCTCGGTTTGACTTTTTCAATATCCTCAGATTGCATGGTGTCTTCTATCTAAACTCTAGCATCAAGCAATTGCTCGAAGGTAGACAACGGCTGCGTGATAAGGTACCATTTCAGTGGAGACTGCAGATTCTTCCCCACTGTCCTCACCTGCTCTTTTTTAGAGGGCCGGTTTGTCATCTTGACAGTCTTACCTCTCTAGCGAGTCAAGAAATTGACAAAAGACTCAATGTTCTCCTGTCGGGTCATTTTGAGCTCTCGAATAGTTACGTTCAGTTGGAGATTGTAACTATACTGGCCAATAAAAACTGTTGCTATGTTTTCCTAAGTTCTGGTTTTGGTTACATCAAAGGAGTGGAATCATTTCTAGGTTGTCCCAGAAGAAATCGGTGAAAGAGCTGAGCTTTCAACTGGTTATCAATCTCCATTAGTGACGAGGTACCAACATATATTCGGAGATGAATTCTGGGATTTCCGGTTCTGTTAAATTTTTTCATGTCTTGCATTTTGAATTTTTTTGGCAGTTTAGCGTCTGCGAACAAACACAGACCTCCAACATCTAACATGTATTCCTCGATCCCTTTGGCCTTTCTAAGAATCTTTTCCATTCGATCGATCTTCTCAATTAGTGCAGATTCTCTAGACTGCGCAGTGTTTTTTTTCTCAACTATCCCTCGACGAGGGTTTCGTAGTGGTGGTGGAACAACTTGTGGTCCAACAGGGACTTGATTGTCATCCCAAAAGTTTTTGGCAATCTCATTCGTGTCATCCAGTTGTCCATTTACAATAGGGATACGGGCCTAAATTGCCCGAATATGTGCCTGATATTGCACTTGTTCCTAGGTCTGTTGCTCTACGGCTCTCTATATATCAGTAATCTCCCTCATTAGGGCTGCCATATTCACCTCGTTTTTTGCCATTTTAGCTGATTCAGTTGGCTATTCCGACACTCTATAAAGTCTACATGTCACTGATCTTTTCCAAACTTGTGTTGACTGTGCTTTTCTGGTCCCAATTGTAAAACTAAGAGAAACCTAGATCTCAAGAGTAAAAAATAACCAATATCAGATACTTTTTGGATAAAATTCTGACAACTGCTAGCGAACAGTTTAGATACCAAAATAGCTAATCATAAACAGATACAAGCAGTGAAACTGAAGCAATACCCATGTCGGGTCCATACTAACAGCATAACAACTGATCACCTGAAAATTCGAGGTGAAGGCTAGGGAACAGCTCAACCAAATTCTAGGAGGGAGGTTACTTTAAACGGAAAAATGGATATCACTCCGATAAGAAAATGATTCTAACCCTCGGGAGACTGGTTTGAATTAGGACTTCTAACGGGCAGCATAACGGTAAGGAAAAAGAACTAACTTTTGAGGGTATGATAAGGGTTTGAAAGAAACGAGCCTATGTCAAGGAGGGAGGGAACCAACGACATGGGAAGAACCCGGAGGAGAGCAAAACTACCCTAGAGGCTTTAAAATGAAACACGGGCTGGACCCCGAGAAGAAAACTACGACGTAAGGACCGAACATGGTGAAAGACAAAGTCCGGATAAAAATTCGAAGGAAAAACTAACATAATCAAAGGATAACGAAAAACCCGGGCTGAACACGTGAAATGAACTAGCTTAAGCCCAAATAAAATAATCCTAACAATACGCAAACAAAACATACAATAAAAAAACATAATCCTACTAGGGCTAGTAGCACTTAATGGGGGGTTTTAAGTTCACTATATGCAAAAGACTGGTTTTGATCAATTGAACAAGGTACCATCTGAATAGAACTGGGTATATACCTCCCATGCAAAACATGGTCAAACAGTACATCCGAACTCTTTTACTGTACTTATGATAGCGTACCGTCAGTAAGGGTTGTCCGCCTTCCCAACAATCTCCGAAATAGATGTACGTTTAGGGCGTCAGATTAACCAAGCAGGGGGGTTTGAAGAACAATGCATATACATGCGAAAATACAAATGAAATTATTTTATTAAGAACTAATGATATTTTTAAATCTAGTCCTCTTATTTGGTTTTAGAAATCAGTCCCCAGCGGAGTCGCCAAAAAATATTGTGGCGTTGGGATTTAGGGATTTTGAAAATGACTCAAAAATATAAAAATTTAAAGATATTTAAAAAATATTTTAACCCCTTGAAAGTCAAATTTTAAAAATTCATTTTTGTTAAAAATAGAATCGTTACTTAATTTTAGAGAAAAACAAAAATGGCTATTGATCTTGAAGTGTTTAACCAGAGAAAGAGGGTTCAGTGGCTTAGATACGAATCGAAAAATATGTTAGGCACCCCGTTCGCTCAACTGCAAGGTTGGTGGTCTCTACTAATCATCATTGGTTCTTTAATAAAAAATTTCAAATGCATGTAAATAAAAAAAATAGAAGCAGAGAGAGAACATCCAAAATTAAATATGAAAAATACATAAGATATATATATAGCACTCCAAATTAGAACAAATAAAGAGGTAAAATTCTATGTCTTAAGACATACAATTTCTAACTAAAAGGATATATGGAGCACACCCACATGCAATTTTATCAAAATAATATAAACTAGTATGGTTCAAATGAAAGAATAACAATAAGCTAAAAATGCTAAAATTACCTAAGCATGATTTGCTATAAAATGATCTAAATTACTCTAAACATATATTTAAAGAAAATAACCAAAACATGCATGTCACAAACATTCATTTAGAAAGAAAAATGACAAGTACTAAAAATGAAATATGCACAAAAATTCTATATTTCAAAAGAAAGAAAGTCTACTAGTAAAGGAAACAAAAATACAAGTGTTTTCAAAAGAGAGTTTGAGAAGAAAAAGAAAATAAAGAAGAAGTTTGTAAAAAAAAAAAAGATACCAAATAAAAAGGTTAAAAAAATATTTTCTCAAACTATTAAAAGAAATTCTAACTATTCATATTTTATATTTAAAACAAAAGAAAAAGCAAGCAAAGGAAATGAAAATTACATTTTAAGAACGAGGGTGAAATTTATAGACTTTTTATGATTTTTGGGTTTAATAAAGAAAAAGATAGATAAGATAAGATAAAATGTCAAGAAAAGAAAATAAAATTTTAAAAGAAAAAAAATAAAATTTTAAAAGATAAAATAGGTACTAACATTAAAAGAAAAGAAATACTAATCAAAGTACTCCTTGAAGAAAAAGAAAATGGAATGTTATGAGTAAATTTAAAGTTACTGATAAAGAGAGAAAAATAAAAATGTTAGCAAAAGAAATTATATTAATATTAAAAGACAAAGATAGAAAATAAAAGTTTAAAAAAGAAAAAAATAAAATAGAGCATTAGTATTAAAGAAAAGAGGACTTAAAAGAAGAAAAGAAATAAGATGTTAGAAAAGAAATTTACACTACTTTTAAAGAAAAGAAATTAAAAACTAGAAAAGAAATGTTAAGCTTAAAAATAAGACGCGCCATTAAACTAATATTACCATAAAAGAAAAAAAATGAATTATAACACTATTAAAAGAAAATTAAACTAATTAAAGAGAAAAAAAATTAAAAAATTAAACTAATAGTAGGAAGATAAAAGAAATTAAAATAACTTTTTAACTTAAATATGAAATATAATATTAATTACTACATTCACATAAGTGTAAGTGCATTATTGTAACAATTAACAACATCAATTAGTTGTAATTGTAAGGATATTTTCGCACTAAATTGATGACGCAATAAAAATAAGAAAAAGAAAGACAATGTACTTAGTGTGGATGTGTAAGCTAAGAAATTAATTGAAACAAATAAACTAAACAAAGCAAATTAAACTATAAACAAGATTAACTATTAGAATAAAGAAAATATGCTAATTAAAATTGAAAATTAACCCGATCACTCCAAGAGAGAAAAAATGGAGTTTAGAAAGGTCGGGGGTCTATGCGTGGTACCTAGATTATCGGAAAATTCTCAAATCGAGAATGTGCCTCAACAACTCAACCATCGGGTGGTGATCCAAGCAGGGTTTCAGTGTAGGTATTGGAGGTTTGAGACTTGATATCTCGGCAGGGGTTTGGCGTCGGAGACCGAAATTGCTTGGCGTCTCGACAGAGTTTCACTCTCAAAACTTTTTCTTCATTTTCTGTCATTGAAAACATATCAGAGGTACGGTATTTATAGAGTTCTTCAGCCAATAAGATGTTGTCACGTTTTTGGTACACGTCAGGTCATTTGGAGTTGGCGGTCGCCACAATGCAAGTTGGCGGTCGCAATGTTTGTGAAAGGTTCCACAAAGTTCTATGGTGGTCACTATGATTCAAGCTGGCGGTCGCTATAATAAAAAGTGGCGGTTACTATATTAGGCTAGAGTTTTCAAGAGGTTCTACTGGCAGTCGCCACAATGAACACAGCGGTCGCCTTACTTAGGTAGCAAGTTTCGATGGTTCGACAAAATTTCATTGGTTTGAAGGTTCCAGATTCAAATACCGAGCTTGGATCACTTCCCGAGAATCGTACTGAGGCACCATTCCACCTGTTTTTATCATCGGATTCACCTAAGGTCATGCAGGGTAAAATTGGGATGTTTACACCATGTTAATGTGGGATGCAAGCAGAAAATATTGCTACATGTTATTTTGCGTGCTACATCAATGGTGTGTGGACGAAATTGGCATAAACTCAAAGAAAAAGTAAAGAATGATCCAACATGTCACTCCCTCAAACCTTTGCTCTCGTCAAACTCCAAAGGAACCTGTAATTAATCATACACTGTAATCATAACAAAAATTAACATGCTTTCCAACATGTCCACAACTTCATTACTAACCCACCTAACCCTTCTCTGAGGTCGTCACCCAACTCATGAGCTTAAATCCAAATTAATCAACGAACACTGGATCGAATTCCCATGACCCATACCACCATCCTAACCACGGCCTCGCTCTAGTCTTATCAGCATAATGCCTATATAAAAGGAAATATAAAACTTATTAACAAAAAATTGATTTTAATGTTTTCTTCCCAAATGATATCCACATTAATTCCTTTAGAACATAACACTCTAAAATCACACTAACATATTGATCCTAATTAAGTGCATCACATTATCAATCATTCAGATACTATGGAGAACCGCTAAGAATGACACACCAATCTGAGCAATTAATCCAGATTTCTCATAGAAAAGAACGTTGGCTAATCGTTTTTCTATTTCGAACCCCAGAATAGTTGACCAGGCGCCTGAAGGCAAGTCACATTATTCTCAAGATTCAACCTCCATGCTCACATAAACGCATAGTACATGCAAGTCAATTCATTCGCAAACCCATGCAAGCATGCAATAAATGACATGTAGTACCACACCAACAAATTACCCAGAGCTCTAGGTTCTGTCACGCCCCTAAATTCGGGAACGCGAACCCCAAAAGACAACCCAACATTATTCATTAAATGATGGGAAGTTTTTATATATAGTCCAACCCTTGGTCAGAATCTCCTTTAAAAAAAAACTTTTGAACTTAGCTTATTTCGAAAAATTATCGTTTCCCAAACTTCAGAAAAATATTTTTAGTGTAAAACTTAAAAATTTTGGCAGAATTTTTTCTATTTTTCGAATAATCCCATTATGTACTTTAACCTGTGATAAAGCAAACAATATAACATACTGAAGCACAACCTAGAACCCAACAACCAAACACAATTCTAAACTAATTATAAGAACATTCATCTATGAATCACTATACGTCCATCATTGTATCACTATAACTACATTCATCTCAAACGAGTAAACCATACGTGATTTTCTGAAGTTCAACAACATACAACTAATTAAAAAGAGCCATAAACTAAATTAAGGTTTCAAAGTTTAATGTCCCATACAACTAAGGTGAAAACACATAGTAGCCTTTCTTTAAAGGAGGTTTTAACGAAGAGTTGGATTATATATAAAAGCTTTCCATCATTTAATGAATAATGTTGAGTTGTCTCGTGGGGTTCACGTGCCCCGGATTAGGGGTGTGGCAGAATGATATCAAAGTCAGGGGTTCCTCCCCTCGGTTCACCGATGCCTTCCCCCCATTCTCCACCTTTTCAATAGGTCATGGTTCACTCGAAGAATCATGAGTTCATTGTCTACTCGATTTCACAATTTCAAATGTAGTAAGGAACCATAATAAATCTCTATCACATTCAACATGTGAATCCGACCCACACATGCAATGGAATACCCAATTCCTACGACCTAAGGTATTCGAACCTGGTTACTCTAATACCATGCTGTCACGTCTCAAAATTTATGATGTGGCAGTCTAAATCACAAAAGAGAATAGAGGGCTCAAGAACAAATGAGAAAGTGCCATGTGAACAAAAATCAAGGTCAAAGGTCGAAGTCAAAAGTTAACAAATCCAATGTGAAAGTCAAAAGGTCAAAACAAAAGTATCCCAGTCATATCTCGTGGGCCGAAGATCTGACACCATGAGATTCAAGAATGAGAATTGATACGTATGGCCTAAAGCTTAAAGGAATAATTAATCAACCATAAAACATTTTTCATAACCTATACTCAAGAGGCACAACACAACAAAAATCAAGTTTCTAAACTTTTCATAACCACCTCTCAAAACAAGGCATATGCTTCAATGAAAATGAAGTACATGATTCATGGTATATACATTATAAGCATGGTTTTAAAACACAAGGGTCACCTCCGAGGTTTTCTTATCCTGTTCCATTATGAAAACAAGTTTCAAAATGAATTTTGACCCTATGACTATGCAAAAATGTCAAAAAATTCATGAATTATGGTCCTTGGTCCACAAATATAGAAAAATTATTTTTTATCTTCAAAAAGAATGACTCGCATGTATCTCAAACCCGTGTTATGCTCTCGGTACCTGACAATATTAAGCATGAGCACGACGGCCCAATAGAAAATATTGTGCATAAAGTAAATATGTGGTATCATGCATGCATTCGATTAAAATACATAAGTAGATATGAAAGCCGTTTTTCTTTTTTTATGAAACCCTTCATTCAAAACTCAGGTTTAATTTCACACTTTAATTAATCGATTGAATATATCTAAACATAAATATTTCACTCTTCCCATTTCCAAACACACACATACATCTTTAGACTTTGCAAAGCATAAGTCTAAAATTTAAAAACTCTGTCTTTATGACTATTAAACCGAGGGACTGGGCAATTTCACCTCTTGTGTAAATTTACGATTTTTCACCAATGGATATCTCGTACTTCGCTTATTTTTCATAACAAACCAAGTCCAAACCACCACACACATGCACTCATGCACATCGGGCGCTTAACTCCGTCAAGTCAAGTCCCGTAACACATTTATATAAACCAATTTCACCAACAATGCCCCTTTTTATTTTCAACATCCATAACAATATTCTACATCACATTTATATCAAAAAATTTCAATTAGCTCAACTTTTTCATTATCACAAAAACGTCATATCCAATTTCACTATTAACTCAAAATATGTAATTTTTTCCAAATCATAAATAAACCCTAATTTTTTTCACTTCAATATACATTTCAAACTAAATTCGCATAATATATTTCTATTATGTAATCCCTCTTTTTAAAGCTTAAAAATAACATATCAACAATGTAAAAACATTTAATCAATAAATTTGTTTTTATAAAAACTCTAAAATCTCAATTCATGTAAAATAGACAATACCATTCACTACTATACATATTTTTCAAAGCACAAGAGAATCTACCTCAAGATCCAAGCAAAGAGGGTGTAGAGTGAGAGACCCAAAATCCCAAGTGTATCAAAACAAAAATATATTTGGTGTAGATCGTAGCTCTCGTCGTGGTGGTCGTTTTTTCCTTCGTCTGCGTCGCCAAAAAAAACCTCTAAAATCTCTATATATACATATATAACTTGTGTGTGTGTATATATATATATACAGAGAGAGAGAGATACAAGAGTTGCTAAGTTTAGTTTTCAAACTAAATTCGCGCTTTCAATGGTGTAAAACTTTTTATTTTTATATTTTTAGATGTGAGGTCGATGTGCAAATTGAACTTAAGAATATAGTAAACTTGATCATAAGTTTAGAAAATGCATTCTCGTGGGTTATGCTACTGATGACTATGGGGATAAGTTTTGAGATTTTAAAAATTAAAAAACTATTATGAGTGTAGACGTAATGTTCAATGAATTTGTTTTATTTAAAAATAAACAAGATCAAAAGAGTGAGACTATAAATATTTTAGATTATGTTGAGTTTGAAGGTACATATAATAAAGTCTTGAAACATTAAAATGAGAACATACAATTTACTCCATATATAGAATCACAGATTCTCTCACCTGAAAGTTTATTAGGATAAGTAGACTTACAATACTATATTCAACTTCATTACATTACTTGTTATTGACCGACAATAGTGAATTGAAATTATTTGAAAAGGCTTTGCAGACAGAGGCAAAAGAGGAGTGTAATAAATTGTTCAATAATTCATAAAAAAAATGTTTCTTTATTAAATTAGAAGTCAAGAAAAAAGAAGAAAAAAAGAGAAAAAATAATAAATTGATTATTATGCATATTTTCCATGTCGAAAGATGAATTGAGATGGTATTTTATAAATACGTAATTATATTGAATATATTAACTATTTCTTTATTTTTCGATCATCTGGAAGGGACAAAAGAAAAATCTTGCAGTTCCAAATGTTTTTGAAAATTCTTGCTCCCAATAGACCATTTTTATACATATGCATTAGGAATTTGATTGGCAAATCTCTAGGTTTGAGATATAAAAATAGAAAATTTAAACCATGTCTTTTGACTCTCTTTTAAATTCGATTTTCACTAGTTGTGAAATTCCCACCATCATATATCTATTGAGCATTATGGTTGTAGAGGACTTATGTCTAGACTAACTAGATGTTAAGACAATTTTTCTTTGTTAAGATTTGGAGCATGAGGTTTATATGCACTAATCACATGATTATTTAGTGAAAGAAGAAGAGAAGATTGTTTGTAAATTGAAATTAAGTCTATATGGTACCTTTATGATAGATACATGATTTAATAGATATCATTTTGATCAATGTTGTTATGTTAAACAGTTTGCTACAGCGTCTCTTGTACTTTTTTTGTATGTAAATGAGACGATGATTATAAGATCAAGCATGAATGAAACTTTTAATATCAAGACGCGAATATCTAGGAAATTTGCCATTAGGACTTTGGATGCAACAAAACGAATTGTTAGCATGAGAATCAGTAGGGACATGAAGAGCATAAAGCTGAAGTTTTTATAATCAGAATATGTTGAAAAAATTATGCAACGGTTTAACACGAACGATGCTAAACCAGCTAGCACACATTTGGCAAGTAATTTTAACATTTTAAAAGAATAAAGAGCTATCATAGAAGAATAGATGAGTTATTGGTAGCCTTAGGTATGCTTTGACCTTTACCATGTTAGATATTATTCATGCAACATGAGTAGTAAGCAAGTTTATGGCAAATCTAGGTAGAAAGCATAAGGAAGTTCAAGTAGATTATGACGGTATCTAATAAAATCTTGTGTGATAATGGCTAGAACATTAATAAGTTTCAAGCTATTGTGAATTTAGAGCCAGCAAAAGGCATTGACAATAGAAATAGTACTACTGAGTATTTGTTTATATTAGGGAGTGTGATAGCCAATTGGGTTTCACAATTACAAAAAATAATAATAATATTCACTATAGAGACAAAAGCATGTGTAGGCTCTCAATGTGAACAAAACCTAAATACGACCTTAGGCCTTTCGTAAGTGCATCAAATTAATTAATTCACTACTTTGCATGAACATGAAACAAAGAGTCGCATAATTGGAGTCATCACTTTTTTAAAAAAATAAAAATAAAAAAGCTTTCAAGATCACTAGTAATTTGATATCACAAACCATGATTCAGGAGCTCAGGTATAAGGTGTGCAAAGTGTTAAGCATTCATTTTTTTGTCAAATCATGGTGTTGATTTCTACTTGTTAATCAAAGATTTTTCTTATGAATTTTTAAAAAAGATGGCGATGAAAGCTAATAATGCTTTGAAAGTTACCAAAAGTACCCTATATATATGGGGCATGTTTCAAAAAACTTCTTAAACACGTTTTCAAGTAAAACAAAATTTTTGACTATTGAAAACGTATTTTTAAATTAAAAATTAAATTGCCCAAAGATGGCATGAATTCTTAGTTTAGTTACCAAAAACGATCAAAATCAATATGCAAATAAAGAGTTCTACGATGCAATAATTAAGATCTAAAAGCATGAAATAAAGCGTAAAAACAAAAAATTCACCGAGTAAGAAAATATCAAACATGTGATTTTAAGAGTTTTACCATACTCCTAAGTGTGAAGAAATAATATAAAATCAAAGATTAAACACATATACATACAAATTAGTCCAAAAAATTATGAAAACGTGTTGGTCCAAGCCTAAAAATGAAAAACAAAAAAGATAAAAGAGAGAGAGGCAGGCAACACACTTAGCTGAGAAGTCGTAAAAAAATAATTTGAGACATTCCCCCAAAAACGAACGAAAAACTCTCTTAAATGGCACTCCCTTAGGTTTCTTTCAATTAAATCATGAGTTGTTTGCCTTCATTGTGCTTCTTTTTTGACCTTTTAACTAAAAAAATTTAAAAATACCAAAATTTGTAATTATCATTAGACTTTGATTGGCATTTCTTAAAAGGACAACTAAATTCATTTTACTTCTCTTTTTAAGAAAAGAGCTTATACATATTTTAATCACTAACCTTTTTAAAATTGAAATATCTATAATACTTTAGATTAAAAACTCAACTCTATTATCAAAAATAAAAAAAAAGTGCTATTATCTTAAATACAATAACTTAAAAATAAAAAATAAATAAATATTAAGGCTTTGTTTGGTTAGTTAGTTTAAAATTAGATTCTCTTTTTACTTTAAATAAATAATTAAGTAGAAAATTTATTTCGCTAAAAAGTAACTTTAACCCATTATATCAAGAACAAAATTGTAATTTAATAATTACTTTTTATATCTTTAAATAAAAATAAAAAATTTAACTTTAAATAGGAGGCAAATAGTAGAATAGTTAACTATTTAGATAGTCGAACAACAGTTTCAAGTGGATAACAAAAAAATAAATCGAATAAGATATAAATATTTCAATAAAAAAAACTAACCTAAACAAATTGGCCCTATTTGGGCAAATGTTGTTTATTGACTTATTAATTTATTTTTGCTTATTTTAGCTTAAGCAATAAGAATTTGGCTTATTAATTTATTTTTGTTTATTTTTATCTTTTTTGAGGAATCTAAAAAAGTATAATAATTTGACTAAATAATAATAAAAATTTACTAAATATAAAAAATCTACAACGTCAAATAAGCCAATAAACCATAAACTAATAAGCTAAATTCACTAATTCAGGACTCCCAAACAGGGACTCTAACTTCTTGTTATGTTGTTTCATTAGAGTAGTCTGCATAAGTAGAATTGCTATTGCCAAAAAGTTATAGCATCACTGCATCACGCGCCATAAATGCGTGTGGGTATGAAAAGTAGCGATATGTACACACATTGGTAAGAGGGTGTCTCTCAAACTTGACCATGGTTACGATTTTAGTTGGTACCTTCTGGGCCCCTTTGGGGGGGGTTTCACCAGAGATAGCAACAGCGAGAGAAGGGAGAATACTGGGCTTCCCTGGCCTGGTTTGGCCTGTCAAGCCAGTCCTCTGAAGTCCGAAGCTATAGAAGAGAGAAAGAGAGAGGAAGGTTGAAAAGGAACACTTTTTTTTTGCTGTTGTTGTTCTAGTTCTTGTTGGAAAGAAACACTGACTGGAATCTTCCCTATCTTCTCACAGATCCAATTCATCATCTGTATCTTTCTCTATCTCTTGTTGGGTAATCCACCATCTCTCTCTTTCTGTATGGAAGTATTCAAAATGTTGAAAGTATTCAAGTTTTGGATCATACCCAAGTTTTGATTTGGGTTGTGGGTTCTTCTATACATTTTTATTTGGCCTTTGATTGTGGTTTAAAGAGCTTCCTTTGTGACTAATTTCCCTATTTTATGGTTCTTTTTTTGTTAGTTTGATTGTGTGCTCATGAATTTGAATCTTTGATTGGTTTCTATTTTTTGTTCTTCTGTTCTTATGATTAATTTATTGCATCTCTTCTTCCACTTTTTCTAATGGGTTTTGGCTGTTTTCTTGACTTGCAGTTTGGGGTGAATTCCCGTGTTGTGATGATTTTGGGGTACTGTGGTTAGATTGAGAAAATAAGAGATTTTAGATTTTTGGGGTCAGATTGCTAGGATTGAAACCCCTATTGGGTTTAGATCAATCTTGTGATCAACTGATTGAGGAAGGTTTTAAGTCTTGTGATTGATTACCAATCAGTTCAGTTTGAAACAGACATGAACTAGTAGTTACTGATGCAATGGGTGGGCTTTGCTCAAAGAGATCCACTGAAGCTGGTTCAACCAGTGGAAGCTTTGCACATGTTAATGGTCATTTTAACTATGGTTCTAGAATGGTTCATCAGTCTGGTGCAGTGGCTGCCAAGAAGACTAGTACTCGGACACCATCTCCGATCAGGGAAACTGGGGATAAGCGATTACGAGAACCCTTTTCATTTCCGGAGGCGAATGCAATTTCACAAGGGAGGAATGCAGATGATATCAATGACGGGATTCCGCGTTTGTCTAGGGTTTTATCAGACAAGTCAAAATCTACAAAGTCTAAGCAGGCTGCTGTTGCAAAGGTGTGTCATGCTTTGGTATTTTTGGGATATTTTGTTCGGTTTCTTTTTGCTCCTCATTTCTTGGCTTGCATTTACCACATTGGCGGGAATTGTGTGGTAAAGGAACCATGATGCACTGAATAAAGGTATGGAGGTTGTTTGGTGTAGTTGAAGTTAATGAATTTATAGATTATAGCTTAGAAAATAAGATGTGGTTATGATTTCAAAAGTAAGTGACAAATGTTTGTTAAGGTTATAAACTTGTAGCGTCAATTAGTAGAATTTGTGTTTCTTGATTTAGAACGAGAAGTTACAACCAAAAACCTGTAAGCACATTTGTTTAAATTTTTGTAACTTTTTGCTAACCTATAAGCCAAAAGTTGAAAAATAAGCTCAAACAATGCCCTCATGCTAGATGTATTTTTTGCCCTCATACTAGATGCATTTTTCCCCTTGGGGGGGGTGGGGGTGGGGGTAAGCATGGGAATCATATTAAAGAGAAAATGAATGTACAAAGTCAACGGGCATACCCCAGGTTACAGAAGAAACAAAACAAAAAGCAACTTCTCATTGTAAAAGGAAAAGGTTCCTCGGAGCATTTTTAACATTGTGAAACTCCAAAGTTTTAGTAGAGATGGCAAATTGTATCTCCTCTATCACCTGCTCTGTCGTTGGTTTTGCACCTCCGAAAATTCTCTGGTCTCTGGTCTCTCTCCTGCCATGTGTGATAAACCATAGCTGTCCATGTTAGCTTGCACGTGATGGTGTAAATTTTTTGGGGCTAAGTTTACCAATCAGCCACAAAATTTCATTATTCCAAGAGTGTTGAGGCTTGCAGATGTTACATCTGGAGCTAACTTCTCTCCATATGGATCTAGAAAAAGGACAACCAAAGAAAAGGTGCTGGACCCATTCATCTGCAGACTCACAAAGAACACAAGAAACATAAAAAAGCTGGCGCCATGACTTTATTAGTGATTAGTCTTCCTTGAGTGGCAAACTAGAATATGAAGCAGTACCTTGGAATGCAGGTTGAAGAATGTTGAGGTCCACTTATCGTCTCCTAACTCTGGGCCTGGAAGGTGATTACGAACCTGAAAAACGAGGGAAAGGTCACTAAAGCACCGGTTTGGTGTAGGTTGACGACCCTCCGATGATCAAGTTAGGAAACTTGGAGAAGAATATATCCAAAGGAGAGAGAGAAAGAGAGATATGTCTATTTCTATTCAAGAAAAAGAATTTTAAAGAGGGTGTTACCTGGCGTCCTGTGCCGCATAATCCTTGCAGAGGTGTGATAGGTAGAATTAGGAATCAATTTCTCTCACCTTGATGTGTTGAAACGCGTAGGTAGTCCCTTGTATGATTCCAGGGACAATATTCCTTGTCTGTTATTTGTATGTTATGTTAGAGGATTACCCACATTGGGTGTATGCGCCATACCTCCCACGCAATGTGACCAGCGAAGGGCAGATCTGGAGGTGGAATTGGATACCCGAGCTTTCCAGACAAGGTTGACCCGCCAGACAGGGCTGAAAGACCTAGTGGTTGAAAGACCTAGTGGACTGACCAGGAGATTCTTCGGTAACAAACCTGGAGGGATGACCAGAATATTGTACGGCAACAGACCACATATATATATATATATATATATATATATATATATATATATATACATCAAAGATGAATGATATGTGCCACAAGGAGAAATAGTCCATTGGACAAGATCTGGTCTGTTAGGATTTACAGGGACTGTGTGAAGAAGTTCAGTAATTTCTACAGCTCCAATGAAGATATGGTCATTCTGTTAGGATATAAAAGCCACTGCCACTGGCCAGTATTGCTTAGAACTACAGACCTTGGAATCAAATCGAATGCCAGAGGTACATTGAACTCTGCTATGTGCCGCCTTGCTTGAGGAGCATGGGGCCAGATGGATGCCGGTATTGGCGACAATATTTGTTTTATCTAGTATTTGAAGGTGCGGGCACTATTCACTAATGAAAGCCATTACTAGAATGCTAGAATGTAAGCATGAGGTTCAAATGAATTGGTAAAAACTTCAGTAATTTTAATGTAACGATCCAAGTGGACCATTGGCCCAATAACTTGAATATGAGCCTAATAACGCGACCCAAAATGCTTAAACCAAGTTATTTGTAGTACCCTACAAGTTTTATTATATACAAGATTTATTTTCTATCTTCCATCGATGTGAGATGAGTTATCACAGAATCCTCTACTCAAATACGCGACGCCTTTGTCCCGTGGCTTAAGTTCTTCTCCTAGTTGAGATGTGGATAGTAGCCCATTAGTGGACACAAAGCAGCCCATAAGCGTGCACAAGGTATATAACCTCAGAGCCTCTACTCCTTTCCAAAGCATCTACTCTTTTATCCACACCATCATGGAGCTCTACATGGGAACCGGGGTTAGTTTTGATACCATTTGTAATGACCCAAGTGAACCACTGACTTAATAATTTGAATAAGAGCTTAACAACACGACCCAAAATGCTTAAGCCATGTTATTAATAGTAGTCCACAAGTTTCATTATTTACTAGATTTATTTTCTATCTTTCACCGATGTGTTATGGGTTATCACACTCAATTTGTGAAATCTTGAAGAAATTCCTTATCATGTGGAACATTTTTCAACTAGGTTTTAAAGTGCTAATGCATACAATGCAATGATATACTAAAAATGTCCCCATTCACTTTTGCATTGTTTGATATAGGAGTGTGGTGAGATCCTGTATAACATTAGTTTACACAAATAAAATAATGAAATGTACATAATCTAAAGCCTCGCATTCACGAGAGAAGAAGAGGTAGATTAGAAAGGAGATAAAACGAGATGGAAAGATATTTTGACAATGTAAAGTTAAGCTTTGCCTCCAAAAGCCTTTAAACATCTAAAAAAAAAGAAGAAATACCTCATCATAATTAGAAATGACTCCGGATAGAATTCTAATAATTAACGATTTTGCAGAAACTTAGATCTGTCAAGTGGCATAAATCTTTTTATTCTTTTAGATCTTTCATTATATTAATTCAGGTTCGCTTTAACCGCCGTCTAGATTATAAAGAAGTAAAGAGCGGATGCTTTGGAGCATGGTGTATTGCAGTATGCGTGCCCACGTGCTTTTATTTCTTGGTTTTTTTAATTTGGTGGGGATTGGATAGTGTGGGTTAATATGTATAATGGAAAAATTTTAGGATCTGAGAAGGACTTGAGTGGATAGAGTTACTAGAAAATGCTACTAACCAAGTGATTTGTGTTAAATAATTCGAAGCATAGTCTACTTTTCCTGTCAAATACTAAATTAGCTATTCTACTCTTACTAATTCTTTCTTCAGTTTTTCGTTTGTATGAAATAATAATAAAGAATGATATATCAATACATAATGACATAATTTATTAAAAGGAGATTCAAGGGCTATGGCAAATTGACAGCATAACTTACACAGGCTCATTAAGTTCTTTACTTGTAAATTGACAGCTTCTGCGTTTTAAGTATTGTGATTTCATTCACTTGTTTGGTCTTTTAGAGAGAAAAGGAGTGATTGAGTTAGAATGCCCATGCGCGTAATTGACTAGAAAATTACCCATGCCTTAAACCACGTTCTATCATAATATGATTCAAATATTAATTTTGGACAATAATTAAGGAGAAAAAATAATTAAGAGCAAAAATCAATTTAATCACAATTTGAAAAACTCAATAATGGTAGGGTTCACTCACCCCTAAAATTAAAGAAAGAGCAACCACACTTCACTCTTTTTCATTTTTTGCATTTTTTCTCTCTTCTCACTCACTCTATTATTTCTCAACCATTAGATTAGAAAAATCTCAACCTTTTAAATTGCCACATAGGGCAAATGCCACATCAACACCCTTCTAAATTGTATAGATGTGAGCATACCCAATCCTCATCTTAGAGTAGGTGGGATACCACATTTCTTTTCCTTTTGTAAATTCTAAAATGATCAGCATTAAGTACGCTCGTAGGGTAGCAGATCTATTTGATAGATCTTACTTGATGTGCATGGTTAATGCTAGCTTAGTTGCAAGAAGTAAGGATACGTCTTAGAACAAATGTAAGTGAATAACAAAGGTATCATACTTTTTGGGTTCAAACCTACGCGCCGGAGTCTAATCTTTGGGAGCAGTATGTCCTTGGGCATTGTAATGGACTCTCACTGAGTCAGCCTAACTCACAATTTCTCCAAGCTTCATACAGAAACAATGTCAAGATTGGGTTATATATATACAGGAGAATTCAGATATATATATATATATATATATATATATATATATATATATATTTATATATGTCTGTATGAATATCTTATTGAGAGTATATAAGCCGATAAATAGAAATGAACAGTATACAGTGGCTTAAA